>VWZY01003691.1:0-38902 GCA_013399075.1 Chloroceryle aenea | reverse complement strand
AGCTGGATCTGTTCCTGTGTGGGCTGCCCTGGGTGACCCTGCTCTGGCAGCGGGGCTGGACTCGATGATCTCCAAGGGTACCTTCCAGCCCCTCCCATTTTATCATTCTATGATCTCCACAGTAGGTAACTGGAGAAGAGCAGACCCAGACAGCTTGGTCTCAACCTTTCGTTGGTTTGTGCATTTCTGTGAAGATCTCAACTAAAATCAAGATCTGGAGGTGAATGGGTAGCTCAGTCTGAAGACAATGGTGTCATTTAAAGAGAGAATTCAGTCACCTGCTATCTCACCTTTTTTCTTATTCTATTTGAGATGGTCTATTCCCACCTACCATAAAATCCAGATTAAATATCCTATCAAGCCAGCACATACCATCTGTCTAGTAGAATTTGGTGGCAATCCTTGCTCTCATCATCTCATCATGTTGTAAGAACTGTCCTTTTTGGATGATGTCTTTTCAAAACACAGAACTTTGGGCATATAGACAGAAACAGAGTAGTGATAGGCAACAATTATTTAGCATAAAGAGTTCCTCTTCAGAAACAGCCATTCATCTCAGATGTTCATTTCATTTCATTTCATTCTTCCTACCTAGGGCAGTTTTTACTTTCTGTAAATAAAGAAATAAGTAGCATTTACTAGGTCAGAAAGCATCTGTCACCAGAACCCTGGAGGTTGGGGCACACATATGGGTTTGAGGGAAATATCCCTATGTCAGTGAATATTTAATGGGTTATGCAAAGTGAAGTAAATCCAAAACACATCAGGAGTCCCTCTGCAGGGTGGGAAAATATCCAAAGCAGGAAAATATTAATGAGGGACAAAATCTGCTTTCTGCATTCCTTGCAATATGTCTGTTCTCTAATGGTTTTGAAGCTCACAGATGCTTACAAAACCAGCCACTTTCTGAACTGGGAACGTGAGGAGATCTTGGTTTAGATGTAATGGTTGCTTTAGAAGTGGTAAGGTATGCATATGAAAAAGGATGTACTTTACAGCATGTTTTCTATTTCCACCTCCTAACATTGTAAGCTTTAAAAAAAAAGGGAAATGTGACCTCTTGAGCAGTTTGAAATACTGCAACTTGTTTCAGGCATCTCCAGTTTACCACAGTAAACATTTATTGTTATCTTCTTTTCACCTTAGATGCATGAATTGCAGCAGGTAGAGTGGGGAGGGAACAATGCACAATCTGAGAATGCAGGTCATAGAACCATAGAACTGTCTGGGACCCCTGGGGGTCATANGCTCCATCAGGTCCCTGTCCTTCCTGTGCTGAGGGCTCCAGAGCTGGATGCAGGATTCCAGGTGGGGTCTGCCCAGAGCAGAGCAGAGGGGCAGGATCCCCTCTCTCCATCTGCTGGCCACACTTCTGCTGCTGCAGCCCAGGATGGGATTGGCCTTCTGAGATGAAGTCTGGAGCTCCTACCTTCACTGCCCAATGCTACCTTGAGAATGAGAGGACAGAGTTACCAGAGAATCCTTTGTACTATCAAAGAGGAGACATGAATTTCTTCAAAGGGCAATTCAGAAGAGAGTGGTATTCCACACCATCACCCAAAGAACTGCAGTTGAGTTGAGCCTTTTAGGCTTTTTAATTAGGCAGCATGGAAATATTTTTCCACTGGAAATTGGGCACTACCCCCTGTAAGTAACCAAGGTTCTTCCATAACATACAAATATATAAGCACTGAACAGGCAGGTTTATCTCATCCTTGAAAAATGTCTTTGAGTTAGTGAGATGCCCAGCCCTCTAAAAATATCTATTTCTCTACATCCCCTGGAGAAAACACCCAAATGACTACCGCAGATCAGCTGCACAACTTTTCCAAGGCTAAAGTGAACTGAGATGAATCTCCCTAAAAGACAGCTCTGTTATGAAATTCAAATGAGGTCGGCAGCTGGTTGAATATTCAGGGTAAGATTATGTACCATTCGGATCGTGAAAGGCATATTTTCCATATGGGAATTCCTATCTCCTTACAAATCACTGCAGAAGTTTGGGTATCGTTGTACATTTATCAAGGAGATCTGTGACTTCAAATGATGCAAACGTTAGAGGGAGAGGAGAGCTTTCTCTTCTGAAGAGGAGCTGCACAATTTAGANGAAGAGAAGAGAAGAGAGAAGAGGGGTGACTTCATTGCAGTTTACAACTTCCTCAAGGCAGGCAGTGGAGAGAGGTAGANGTGCTCTTTAATGTTTTTATAAATAATCTGCATGGAGGAATTGAGTGCACATTAAATTTGCCCCAAATACTAAGCTAGAAGAAGCTGAGGACTTGCTCAAGTGTAGAGGGGACAATCACTAACCATATGAAATTTAACAAGAGCAAGTGCCAGAATCTCCACCTCGGATGGGGTAGTCCCTATATACTAACAAGAGTCTGGAAAGCAGCCCAGCAGAAAGAGATCTGAGGGCTTGGGTTGATGGCAAATTGAATATGAGTCAACATTGTGCCCTGGCAGCCAAAAGGGACAACCGAATCCTGGGGTCCATCAAGCCCAGGACAGGTAGGTGGGTGAGGGAGAGGATTGTCTCACTCTGCACTGCACTGGTGCAGCCCCACCTCAAGTACTGTGTGCNGGAAACTGTATGCAGCTACATAAAGGGAGGTCCAGAGTGGACATCAGGAAAAGGGTTTTCACCGAGACGTTGGTAGGTCACTGGAACAGCTCATCAGGGAAGTTGTCACTGCACCAAGCTTGTCAGAGCTCAAGGATGGTGGTCTGAGTCATATGGTTTAGATTCAGGTAGTCCTGCGAAGAGCAGGGACTTGGATTTGTTGATTCTGNATTGTGCCCTGGCAGCCAAAAGGGACAACCGAATCCTGGGGTCCATCAAGCCCAGGACAGGTAGGTGGGTGAGGGAGAGGATTGTCTCACTCTGCACTGCACTGGTGCAGCCCCACCTCAAGTACTGTGTGCAGTTTTGGGCACCTCAATATAAGAAGGACATCAAACTATGAGAGTGTGTCTCAGAGGAGGGCGACCAAGATGGTGAAAGGACAAGAATTACAAGGNCGATGTGTCCTTTCCAACTTGAGATATTCTAAGATTTATAATTCTAGGAAGAGGTTTTCCTTTGTACCTGGGAAGCTGCAGACAAGCTGTGTCTCTGTGGATATGCTGGGGTCCAGCATGGAGGGAACAAGGGTACATTTTAGTGCTAGAAGAGGGATGGGAAACAAAAAAGGGGACAGGGCAAATGCATGGGCTGCTTGGGTTTTCTGCCAAAGATGGCATTCATCAGACTTCTACAAACAAGGGGTGCAAGCTGTATCTCCAAAGGACTGTCTCCTGCACAGCGAGACTCCAAAGAAGCAAGGTCATAGAGGGCAAAAACCACCAGACTCCAAAACGAAGGGAAAACAAAATTAATGCACTCCTTCCATGCATAACTTGAGGACTGGCTAGTAAGCCCAGGAAGACAAATCTATCTCAGTATACGAGCCTTAAGCTGTGGGTTCATATTTATCTCTGTGCTCCTTCTAACCCCAAAGTTTTCCACATCACTGTGCTTCAACAAGCCTTATACTCCACATCCAAGAACTGTGATAGGGCATGTGAGTTCCCCTCAGCCCTGTTATGAAGAACTGCTTGGCAAGGAATCTCCAAGTATCACTAAATTCCTGATAAGCTGCCATACTTAGCCCAAGGACAAGAAACTGTACAGACATTTGCATATCAATTTTCTACCCAGGGCTTTCACAATAGGAGCTAGAGTTGGGCAGCCAGCATACATTTGTAAAGCCTACAGCTGTGTTCAGTGATAAGATAAGAGGTTCTTTTGTAGAGACCCCAGCAAAGGCTTTGTCAGTGACTGAAATGACACTTTTATCTCATCATGAAAGATGCCCCTTCCAGTGGAAGTCTAGCTGGCATGACGTTATCATTTCAATTGGTTTGGGTTTGTTTTTTTTTTTTTCATGGAAATGAGAGGGGAGAATCTTGCTGATTTATGAAGTAGTCTGTCTTTTATTATTATTTGTAACATTAAAAGAGAATTAACTGCAGCAGAAAGATTTTATATCCATCTATAAACTTGTTTATTAGCATCCTGATATTATCCAGTAAATAAATAAAACAAATAACTCCAAAGCTGGAAATGCAATATTTAACACCACGATGCCACAGTGGAGATGCTCTGCTTATGGGTGAGCAGAATCTTCCATTATGAAGCTATTTTTAATGATTATTTTGATGCTTATAATTTTCTGAAGCATAATTCCCAGGCTTTCTCTAAATCTGCAGGCACATTTGGGTGCTAATTTGTTTAAAGTCTGTGATCTCTGCTTCAGTTGCCTAATACCAAGGAGACAGACAGAGCAATCACCCCATAAGTGTAAAGTCATCCATTAGGGAATGAGTTTGTGGTTTTGAGATACCAGATAAATTTGTTCTCACCTAGCTTTAATTAGGCCTCTAGCTGAAGCTCATCACGTAGCTCTGTGCAGCTGACAGACAGAAACCCTAAGAGGACAACTCTTTTCACCCATGCCTGTACCTATTTTCCATTCACTTCTGAAGTCAAGCTTAAATGAGCTGGTGACTTAATAGATAGTTTGAAGTAAATGAGATGAATTCCATCCAGAATTTAAAGAATGGCTTTGGTTTTGACTTTTAGGGGAGGACTTCTGTCTACAGAGGCTGTGGAAAAGAAGGCAAACAAGGGTTTACACTCCTTGTTCTAGGTCCCATCCACACAGCTTTGAGTTAACAGTCAATTTTATCTCACTCAGCTTGAGCAGCTTAAGGGTTGGGTGATCTGTGTTGCCCATAGTCAATGAACAGAAATGCAATTCAGATCAATTTTCTGTTGAAATCCACACAAGAAATGACTAAGGAAGGGTTATGTGCAAATTATAGCATACAGATTTGGATTTTCTTAGTCATCTTCAGTCCTATTTTTTGAACACCTGAGGTCTTCAGTGAGTTATAAAGACAGAGGTCATAACAACTGTGCAAATCTTATTTTCTTTCAAATGAGTTACGGGTATTATGCATCTCTGGATTATGAAACATATTTTTCCAGAGTGAAAAAATTAATTTTACAGGGTATGGCACTAAGTATTGTGTAATACAAATGACAAGTAGCAGCCTGCCTTGCTGTGGCACTCATACATTCAGCGACAAGATAATTTACCAGTTGTGCTCTTCTGCCTTGGTCCTCATACTGTAATTAATCTATTCATTAGAGATCAGACCAGACCTCTTGCCCTTTAATTTTGGAGTCTGTTCAGGTCACTAATACCTCACTGGGCTAGGTACTGAAATTTCATTCAGAGGTATATAGGAAGGAAAAAAAGAATCCATCATTACAGCCAGCATAGGGCACAGATTTGACCTCCTCTACTCTGACAGGAGCAAAAAGATGAGGTGAATATTCTTGAGCACTGGAGCTCACACTTCAGCTAAAGACTGTTTTTCAGGAAGCCATCTATGGGAAATTTGGAGACTTTTTTGATTCCTGTGTGTGCTGCCTTATGTATAAAACAACTGCAGTCCAACATGGCATATCAGTGGGGTTTGATGTTATCTTTTTATCTGTTCTCACGTGGTCCAAGTTCTACACCCTCTGCTTCAGAAAAGATCCCCCAAATGGTTGTGCAGATGTTGTTAGAGGAAGGACAGTGAGGGTGGTGAGCAAGAGCACTGCACAGCAGACACTGAAACAGAGCTTGAACAAAAATGGGAATTCCTTTTTCACCAGTTCTGACACTTCCTTCCCTTTTAGATCAAGTAAAAAAGAAGGAGCAGAACAAGCTCTGAAAGGGGACACGATTTAGTGGCCATGCTAGTGCTGGGTTGGACTTGATGATCCTAGAGGTCTTTTCCAACCTAAATTCTCTCCATTCTCTAATTCTACAATTCTATGACTCTATGAAAACTAGCAAGCTGAAAAAAAATAGATCTAAAAAATCATTTTTTTTCCTGATACATAGAAATGAAACTTTCTACCATTTCCAAATTGAAAGGTTTTATTTAAGATGAAGCTGACATCGAAGTGTTATCTTCCCAAGGATCCATGGCACACATTACAACTGCAATTGCAAGCCTGAGATCCTCATTCTCCCTTTGGATGAAGCTACTTGGCAGCTTAAGAGAGCCTTATGTAGCAGGCTGAAGCACAGAGCTCAGTTAAAAAGATTTACGCTGTGTTTTAACCTCAAACTGCTCACATAAAAACATTTCAGTGGATGACAGTGTTTTATTTGTGAGTATAACCAATTCTGATTTAATCACACGTCTCTGGGATGTATTTTTTTTCAGAATAAAATTAGGAAGGCAGAAGGGTGTAGCAAGGAAAACCAGACTTCCTCAGGAAATTATTTATTCTGCTGAAAGAACGTTAGAAAAATTCTTTCAGTGGAAAATTCACAATATTCATAATGGCATCGAATTTCTTTATGCTCCCTTTCCACAAAGAAATGAGATACTAACTCATTCCCAAGGGAACTGGAGGGATTTGTTGTTTGTTTTGTGTTTAAAGGAGGATGTATATACCCAGTCCCATTGGAACTGAAAAAAACCCCAAACATCTCAGACTTGAATAAAGATGCATTCCAAAAGATGTCAAGAGGAAGGCTTTAGCAGAGCCAGCCTCTTCGAGAGCTTACCACAGACAGTGCTTTCAAGCAGGAGCTTTAATAAGAGCTGAATTTATTCTCAAGCATCTTGAAAGCAAATAAATAAATAAAGGGTGGTGGGGAGAAGAGAACTTCACAGCATTTGGTATAATATTCTGAGCACAGAGAAAACCATGCATCTGTTTTATGGTTGGTTTATATTCCTCTCTTGTGTGTGCGTTTTATGCCTATAAAAATTAACAACCTTTGACTATCCATTTGTATTTATAACATCTGCAGTACCAAAGGGTGCAGTTCTAGTTTCTCTGTCCCAGGCTTGCTAAGCATCCTAATTTGGAAAGAAAATACCAGAGAACTCTCCAGGGGAACGTTCACAATGTCAACATCTCTTGATTCCTAGACATCCTAATGTCACCAGGAAGGAAATCCCACTGGCAGGGAAGTGAGGTACGGATAGAAATGCTGGTCTTTGATTTTTGTTTGGACCCATTGAGGGGTCCAAACAGCCTGAGATTGGCACAGTCTTTCTGCTCTGGGGGAAAGAACATATTTTGACCATGTAAATGAAAGAGATGGGTTCAGAAAACTATATTCATGCTCTGACTGCTTTCCCAATGGTCCTAAACTGAGCTGGCTGGATTCCCCCAAGGACTTGTTGGTAAGCACCTGGATAATAAGGGTGCTCTATGCCAGTTTCTTCCCTGAGGACACTGGAGTTCACCACTGCCTTACAGAAAAAAATCCAACCAATCAACCAAACAAAAAACCCCACAAACAATAAAACAAACCCCAGGGTCTCCAGGGAACCACTTACACAAATCCCTGAATTCAGCTGGTGGGACTATTCCTGTGATATTTTAAAAATAGATTACAAAATATCTATACTTTTCTCTTCTGCTACAAATTGCTGCAGTGAGAATATCCCAGGTGGTGTGCAGCTGGCTCAGTTCAACTCTTCCTTCCCCTGTGCAGATAGATTCTCTGGCTGTGAGGGAGTTGTAGTTGCTTTGCTGATAAATTCAAGATTTCTTTTCAGCCTGCTGTGCTACGGTGGAGCAGAGGAGTATCTCCAGAGGGAAATGAGAGTTTCTGATGAGCTGCATCCAGTAATACAGTGAAACTGCATCTGCGTGGAACTGATGCACTTTGATGTTACAGAGTTAATTCATTAATTGTTAGTTGATGTACTTGTGGTGTTAGTGCTTCCTCACTAAGTTCAGGCAGAAGCAAGAGGGTGGATTATGATGGAAAGCTGTTTTCAGAGAAGTATTGGTGAGGAAAAGGCCGTGCCACAAACTTCAGGTGAACTTTGAGTCAGCTGAGCTGGCAAATCCTCTTCCTAGTCTGAAGGAAAAAGTCCCAGTTGTACAAACCAGAGCATTTGATAAGGGTGTCTCTGTTGAGCCTGGCAGTACCCGAGCCCCACGCTCATATCCAGGCACTAGGGAGCACACTGGGGCTGTCCACCGAGCACAGGTCTCAGAGCCCTCCAGTGGAAAAGCCAACCTAGAGGAGGAGCTTTATGAACCGTGAGAAAAGAGCCAAGGCATCCCTGTGACAGAGAAATATGAACTTGGGCAGAATTTTCTTCCCTTTAGTCCTTCTTGTCAGCTGTGAAACCCCTGCAGCCCTTACAGGAACTTTCCAACACCTAAAGCTCCTTTGCAGATTTTAGGTTAGAGAAATAAGAACTATATTTCAGCTTGAAAAATGTGTTTTCCCAAGCAGGGGTTTCTCTTTGTTTATTTGTTTGTTCCAGCAAGATGAATAGCACCCAGCTTAAAAAAAAAAGCACCATAAACTTAATAAACTTATTTATTTTGTCCACGTTTTCTGCACTGTGGGATGAGTTTACTTTGGCTAACATGTGGTCATAGGAAATGAGATAAAAACTGCAGGGAGAGAGGTCTCTCCAAAATGAGAAAAGCAAGAGAGATTCTTCCTAGGAATCTACACCAGTTGTGTGCATCGATGGGAAGGAGCTGGGACTGTTGTGTTGCTTCTTGTCTTGGTCTGACTTACAGTTAATAAATTGCAGAAAGAAAATTACTAAAGGGAAAAAAAAGAAAAGAAAGGCATCAGGAAGAATGGAAATAGTTTTTTCTGTTGAGGTTAAATCTCCCCTATTATTAACAAAGAGCCAAAGAGAAATGGCTGCCAAAGTGACAGAGCCACCAGGCTACACAAATTGTCAGCAGCTGAAGTCAGAGCCCACGTAGGCTTTCCAAGGCTGCTCTCACTTCTTAGTTACCAAACCCCCTGTTCCCCTCCCCACAGTTCCATGTACCAAATTCACCTCACTTTTTCCCTTTCCTTTCTGCCATGTTAATTTTAAGTTGGAGCAGGTCCTCCCACCCCCCTCAGACCCCAGCTGTTGCCAGGGTGGAGAAAAAAGAGACCTGAGAATGAGCAGAGAGGGGCTGGTGAGAGAAGCAGGCTGCTTTTTGAGGCTGGACCCATCTACACTGCCTTCAGGTGTTTGCAAAGCACAGCTTTCCTCCAAGAGTCTTGCAGGCTTGGACTCTGACTGGTAATTAGCCCCTGTTCCCTTCAGACCTCTCTGGCAGCACTTTGCAGAGTCAGAAAGTTATGAAGGGCAGTCCTGTGACAGAGTCATAGAAATATGCATATGGAGAATTCATTTTTTTCATGGCAATCGTGTTGTCCAGATAATATTTGTGTCCATAGGCATGCTAGTTTCTGGCTAGACCTCAGAGAATACTGAATATGTTATTTCACAATAATCTTCAGGAAGCTGGAGACTGTTGCTAAGACAGTAGTTCATTTTTTATGATGATCTTAGCTACTAGCAGAAGTTATACATTTATCAAATGATGAATCAATTAGCAAAAAGAGCAATTAGCAGGAAGAATCTTCTCTGTGCTACAAAATACATCTTTGGAAGGTGCTATTCAACTAACCTGAGAGAAATTCCATGCTCATTTTTCTAGGGAAGTAAATGAGGTCAGACTGTAGCTGGTATGATTTGTGTTGCAGAATTCTGAGTCCCCTTGAGAAAACTTCTCCAACTCTGCAGATTTATTACCCACAGTTCCATGGCATAACAACTCTGCTTTTGCCCTTGCTGTATTTCTCCAGCTGGCTGCTGCAGAAGTGCAAAGCTGCATTACCTAACGAGCAGGTTCAGTCACAAGCACATTCCACTGTAATTTTCATCTCTTCAGGATGTCTTCTTCAGATTGAAAGATGCTGTATTCCAGTCACCAGCCTCTCCAGACAGCCCAAGTCTGCTTTTGGTCCCAAATTTGAAATGACTGACCTCTCTTTTATTGTTTAACTGGCACTTTGATATCAAATTTAGCTTCCTGACAACAACTTTGCAAAGACTAAAAGAAGTTGCTTTCTTTCAGAGCACTCTCTGATTTTTTTACCATCATCTGCCCTTTGGATGCTAGGCTGGGATTTGGGAGCTGTAGTCAGCAAAACATAAAAGTACCTGCAGGGCAATCCAGTGCCACTAAAATTTATCTCTTGACTTCAGGATATTTTGGAAATGACTTGCCATTCATCTGTAACAGAAAATGAAAACCCAATAGCTCTGTGTTGCTCCTTCAGATCCCAATATTGGACTTCATTTGACTTCACAAATGCAGCAGTAGCCTGGGATGAATACTAACAGCAATGAACAACAGTTCCTGAAGGAAGAATCCAGCATATTATTGAAGAGAATTACAATGAAGCAAGCTTCAGAATTTTGTTTTTGGACAACTGAAAGTTTTTCTAGGCTTTCCTGTATATACAGCCATGCTTTTGAAAATTCATCCTGTCAGATTTTCTCACTCTGATGCAAAGTTGGTTAATTTTGCCAGACTGGAATTGGCAGCTCCAGTAATTTTCTCCATCCAGTGAAGCCAGCAAGTGTGAAAGCTGGGGAATTGTTTCCCCTTAAAGTATGTTTTTGACAATTCACATATGTGGTGTTCAAGATATGGGCAGAAATCTGCTGTGCTTAGCTGAATATCAGAACTGGGCCTCCTGCCACCATTACATCTTCAAAAACAGGCTTGGCTCAAGTTTTAGCACTGGAAAAATGGAGGAAAACCAACCTACTTTTCTATCTTGTGAATCAGCACTTGACCTTGTGACCACCCTAGGCTGCAACCTGGTTTAAGCATAGAGAAAAGTCAAGAGAAAAGCCTTTAATTCTTTGATGGTAATTCTAATATGGCATGGTCTTCCTTATCTGGCTGCAGGCAGAAAGCTGAGCGTCTTGAAAAGCAAGATTTCACCAGTTCTACCACATGCTCCTCACATTTTTGATGATTGTTCCATACATGTGTCAGAAAGAACCACCTGGAATGTGAGCACCTCGGGCAATACAAGTTTTCAAGTGGATGTAGAGTAGCTTTTGGAACAGAACCATGCTGCTAGCTGTGTGCCAGCTAGCAAAAATCAGTCCAGCCCTCTCCCAAACAAGTGTTTTCATTACACCACGCTGAAATCTTTGAGAAGAACACAACTCTCATGCTTTAAATAACAGAAGCTGTAACCAGAGCCTGAAGCCTTACTGGAACTTATGCCTGGTGTAGACTGAGATGCTGATTCCATACCATTTGATGTTTTAGATGTTCTGGTAGCATGTCAGAGAAGACAATCCATTCAAATGCATGTTCTACAATGGGGTGCTTACCAGAGAGGTGGTTTTCAGATACAAAAGAAATATTTAAGAGAGTCATTGGAAGTGAATCTAATTCCTTGCTGTACAACTTCCAGGGAAGGTCCTTCCAGAGAAACCTATGTTTTTCTAAAGGAATGCAAAATAAACAGAGCCTTTTTAAGCAGAAAAAGGGGAGGGGTGGGAACAAAACAAAACCCAACAAGACAGCAACAAAACCCAAACCAAAACACAACCAAACAAATAAAAAACCCAATAGAAAACCAACCAACCAAAAAAACCCCAAACCAACCAAATAAAAAAAAACCCTAAGCAAATCAAAACAAAAACCACACCCCAAAAAACCCCAAAGGAACAAAAAAAACCAAAACCCAACCACACACAAACCAAACCCAATCAAACAAGCAAAAAAACCCCAGGGGTTAGCATGACAGGGTGGGATGTGGCACAGATGGGTACATCAGCTCAGAGGGATGTTATGACCTTTGCCAGCAGATCCAAGTCTCTCCAAAGCTTCACCCACAGCAGACTCAGGTAAACTGATCTTTTCTTAACATGATCCAGGCTGTGTTTTCAGTGCCATCACCTGAGAAGTGTAAGTAGTTTCTCTACTGTAATAATAAGAAGAATTTTTAATAAGATTCAAGTGTAGACACAGTCTGGGCTCCAGCTGTTCTTCCCTTCCATCTGCCAATCTCCACTTTGGAGCTTCTAGTGTTGTGGTAGTTCTGTTGGAATATCTATCTTGCTGTTGATTCAGCTTCATTTCTCCAGGACTCTCAGATCTTCCTCCTGTTCCAGGATTTGTGCATTTTATCCCTTGAGTGAGGATTGTCCTTATTGCCATCCATCCAATCTATTTATTATATCTCTTTGAACCCATTTGTCAGTGATTTTTAATGTTGATATTTCACTAAATTTTGCAGCCCTTCTCAGCTCTTCCACAAAAGGTCACAGTCCTGTTATGCAGGTCAGCAGTGAAACCTTTGAGCAGATCCTGAGATGGTTCACTGCAGAGCTCTGATCAACCTTCCTGACTGTGAGCCATTAAAAACACTGTCAACAGCTCATTCCATGGTTTTGCTCCCAATCTTCTAACCCATATTAATTGGCTTTTCTTCTAGAGTTGAGAACGGGGACCCAGTATCCCTGTCCCATCCATCCATCTGCTCTACCTCCCCTCCTCTTTTTTTTACTAGTCTTGTGGCCATGACAAAGCCTTTACATATTTCTGTCCCACTCATTAGCAGAGAAATGTGGGTGGTGTTATTTTTCTGCTCTGCCTCACAATGTTATTTTTTGCCTCTGCCTCACAGTTGTGCTGCAGGGCTTCATCACCTGCATGGGAGATGCTCTGAAGAGAAGAACTCTGGCAGTAAGTGCTCCAAACTGATATGAGTCCTTGTGGAGAGCATCCACCTATACAGAGGGAACTGAACTATTTAATTTCATTGCTTCAGGGAATGCCAGCACAAAAAAAACCACTAAAGAAATTCTTAAATCAAGGCAATATTCATCCCTTGCCTACCAACCAGAACTCAGTTCAATTGCTGCGCTTGCAAGAACTCTGACTGCTTTTCTTTGCCTCAAAACACCACTTCTTGATCAATTTTATCTCGATATTCCCCCTCGGTGCACTTGCAAACACCTTGCAGTGGGCTCCTCTGCTACCCTGTGTCTTTGATTTAGAGCATCATTTCATGAGTGACAAGAGATGCCCTCTCTCCTGCTTCCTGTGTGGGCTGTTCTCAGCTGGCCTTTTCCACACAGTTCTGGGCGTTATTGCACAGTGCTTCATCTTTATAGCTGTTATCAGACATTTATATCACTTGCCTCGTGTGCTGGGTATTATTGGCAGAGGGTCTGTTGTACAATGCATCAAACATACACTGGAAAATTGCTTTTGGCAATGATCCTGTGTGTTTTGGTTGGATTTTTTGTTGGTTGGTGGTTGTGGGGTTTGTTTTTTTTCCTCAGCAGTCAGGTTGCAGCACACATGGTTTGTACTTGTTGCTTTGTGTGGGCTTGGGACTCAAAATGCAGGAAGATAATGATTTTTATTCAAAACAGAAGTCTGGAATGATGCCTCGGTACTCAGTCCTAGACTGGTATGACTCAGAATGGGATCAGATATGTCATATAAACATCTGGTATCCCCCAGAATATCTCCAGTTTTCATATGCATAAGGAAACATTCTTTAAGTCCTCACTCTCTTGTAAATCAAGAATAAAATCACTGAAGTTAGACCTGTTCCTTTAGCACAGCTTTAAACACACAAAAAAAACCCAAACAAAACAACTTTCCATCCTGTTCCTTCCTGCTCCCTTTGCCCCACTGAAGATGAAGAGGACACATGGTACATTTGAAGTCCACCTGAAGTCTTACTGAAGCTTGCTTTAAACCAAAGCACCCTTGACAAAGTCAAAGGCAGAAGCTTTTCTTGTTAGTTCTAGCAATTATGCTGTTTTCTTTTCTCTGAAAGCTTAAGAAAAATAATAACTTGTGTATTTTCTTCTCGTATTAGAAGGTAGGTTGCCTCTTGGAGTTGGATGCAATGAGCAGAGGGATATCTTTGCATCTCATTAGAAAGCATTTCTCTATTCCTCAGAAGTTGTTGCCACTATTCTTTGTATTGTTTCCAAGTTTTCACAGCTTCTTCAGTGTCTGAGATCCTTGCATGGCTGTTTGGTTTAGAAAAGCCTTGGTTTCAGCTCAAGCAATGTTTCACAGGCTCTGTCATCACACCGTCCTCATTTCTGTCGACTGAAGACAGAACTGTTAAGGACATGAATTAAAGCAGTCTGAAGACTTTATACATCTAGACCTTATAGACTGCCCAGAAGCATTAGGAGGGACAAGAATGTCCTGCCATAGGTCTCGATCATCTTCCTAGTCCAACAGGTCAGGCACGTAGGAAAAAATGAGCCACTGACACATTTCCCCCTCCCCTTTGCCCTTTGGTCATAAGGGAAAGAGCTTTGTATTCCTGCCTCACCTGAGAAAGAGATTAGCTGCCATGCCTAAAGGGCAGAGAGTCACAAAACACCATCAGCAAAGACCCTTACCCACCTAGATCAAGAAATCCCAGACAATAACCCCAGTTTTCCAAGTGCTGCACTCTACAAAAGGCAGATTTCATCAGCACAATTTGGCTTCACGCATCACATGACAAAAAAGTGAATAAAAGAAATACATCTAAAATAGTCTACTAAGTGGTGTGTCAAGCTGCTCACTATTGCTTTTCCCCTGCTCCTTCCATTACTTTGCCTACTCTAAATTCTGGTTGCAAAGTCTTTGGGAGAGGTGCTTTTTATATCTTTGTAGAGTAGCTGGCACAATAGATCTGTCTGATCTAAACAAGGCCTTTGAGTGATACTGCAAGACTCATGAATAGTGATTATTGCTTCCAACCACTAGAGAACTCAGCAGCTTTTTCAGGTTTGACCTACTTAAATTGTATATCCAGGTAGTGCTTGCAGCATTTTATTAAATTGCTCTAACAAACAGTCAGAAAGAGAAATGTGGAGGATCTCCTGCTATCCTGCAGGTCAAAATGTATACCAAGAAATGAAAGCCTGAAATTGCAGCACAGGTTTTTGACCTGAGATGCATTACTGAGCTTGGGACAATCCTTATGGGAGTTGAGGAATCAAATGTGAAGCAGGAACGTTGGATCTTGTGCCCAACACTAGTTAGATGGACTGAAATAGCTGGGAAATTAGCTATTCAGAGCATGTCTAGCTTGTCAAACATTGTTAATGTGACCCAGATCTAGCACAGACCCACACAGTTGACAAGGATTTGGCTTCTGCTCAGTATTTCTCTGACCCTCCATCGTTCATTCCAAGGATTTCAGATTCTTGGTTCATCTTCAAGGCCCTGGAAGGAGCTTCTGAGATTTTGGGAAACATTATACAGTGGTTCAGATCTAGGGTTTTAAAATGTTGATAGACAGTAAATCTACTTAATGTCTTTCAAACTGCTTTTCTGTTGCTGAATAATATCAGAAGATATGGGAAAAAAAAAAGAGAGAGGGAGAGATAAATAGAAACCAATAAAAAGTGAGATGCTAAAGAACTCCCTTTTATGAATGAGTAAATTTTCTGGAAGGTAAAGGTAAAAAACAAGAAGAAGAATAGTCAAACACTTGCTTTCACTCATAACATAGAATATAGATGAATCATTCTTGTGCATATGTTATATAAACTCAATGGAAGAAAGAGAAGAGACAGATGTCATACTGAAAAATAAACCACTAGGGTGCTTATCAAAAGTGACAATACTCCTACGAAAAAAATACTGCTGCTCTGCTGCAACAGACATTAGACAGTGTTCCATAAGCAAAAATAATTGTCTTGGTATTTAATGTCAACAATTTACCACCTCCTACAGAGATGTCAGCAAATATGTATCTAATCCAAAACATTTTAAATGTGAATAAAAAGACAAAAGAAAAGAAAAAAAGCCAAGTTAGGAAAAGAAGTATTTAGCCAGATGAAATGTAATGGAAAAAACACCGTGTTAGAAAAGAGCTGGTGTTAACCAAACCAACTGTATTTATATCTGCAGTAGGGGATGCATGGGCTACATCTATGCTAGCAAATAAAATAGGGCAGGAAGACATGGTGATGGGGACAAAGGGGATGATACCTTAGTATTCATATCACTACAGTCTCTTCCAAACCAGAATCTCAGCCACTCCACCTGATGGGACCAATCCTTTGTTCTGTTTCCTTGGGATCGCCTTGACCCATGTGCATGACCCTGCCTTTGGCCTTCTTTAGCTTCATGAGGTTAACATGGACCCAGCTTGTCAAGGTTCCTCTGGATGGCATCCTGTCCTTCAAGTGTGTTGACTGCACCACACAACTTGATGTCACTGGTGAAGTTGTTGAGAGTGGATTCAATCCCCCCGACAAACACCACCAGTCCTGGCACCAACCCCTGAGGAACACTGGTCTCCACTCGGACCTTGAGCCATTGACTGCAACATTTGGAGTGCAACCATTCAGCCAATTCCTTATCAAACAAGTGGTCCATCCCTGAAATCCATGTCTCCAATTTAGAGACATGGGTGTCATCCAGGACAGTGTCAAACACTTTGCACAAGTCTAGGTAGATGATGTCAGTTGCTCTTCCCTTGTCCACCAACACTGTAAACCCATCATAGAAATTTGTCAGGCACAATTTGACCCTAGTGAAGCCATGCTGACTTTCACAGATCACCTCCTTATTTTCCATGTGCCTGCTGACATACCTACAGAAGTTTTCCTTTTTGCCCTTGACATCCCTGGCTAGATTTAATTCTGCCAAGGCCTTGGTTTTCTTGACCAGAGGAAGGTAGGTGATATGACTCCCATCCCACCCCAAGAAATGAGCAACTGATATTTCTGACAGCTTGTTTCCAAAACATGGAAAAATGAAAATTAGAGAGAAATGTCTCTTCAGAGCTTTAACCCATAGTAAGTTTTATTCTATATTTCACCAAAGAAAGAAACCACACAGAATGTTAACTTATTCAGAAATAACCTCGTGTCCCAAATATATTGAGCCTTCCCCCTACCAAAAAGAACACCATGGCAGGAGATGAACAATTTGAGAGGAAATTTTTCACAAGGTAATAGCAGTTTTCTAAAACCTCAGGGAAAAGGAAAAGAAAGGAAAGGAAAGGAAAGGAAAGGAAAGGAAAGGAAAGGAAAGGAAAGGAAAGGAAAGGGATAAAGCAGACCTACAAGAAATCAGGCCAGATATCTGCAATAATGGTTTTGATTCCCTCACTTCTTTAGTGTCCAATTTTTGATTTTACAGGAAGTGGGAATTTTAAAGAGGTTTTTGCTCATTAACAAAAATCTGAGAGCTGAAACATGGAAAAAAACTGTTGCTTGTTTCTGAAAATCTTACTTCAAAGCTGTAAGTGAAATGCCTCTCTTGTGTATAACAGAGCTCCTGTGTTTCCATAATGTGATAAAATGTCAGACTTATCATTCTGTTTACAATAATTTGGCTGTATTAAATATGTGGTGATATGTCTGAGCATTTTTGGTCTCATTTTTTGTGACAGAAAAATGGAAAACAATAATCAACAGCAAGAGATCGAAAATATTAATGTCAGCAAGAGTACAAGCTCAGCAGAAGGGGAATTTTCTACCTTCTAAATATGCAACCAACATTATTAATCACAAGGTTATGTAGCCTTTGGCCAGGATCCAAGGATGGAAGATGCATTTAGCCAACAGGGGACTCTCCACCTCCCCTGGCCATGAATGCTCCTAAAAGATGCTGAGGATGGTTCTAAGAGTATTAAAAGCAACATGGCTAGAATAGATTAACATATAAACATGAACTTCCACAGTGCATACCGAGTCTTAATAGTAAATATTACAGTTTACTTTCAAGAAGTGATTAAAGTATTTAATTATGTGCAGAGCATTCTCACAAAGCAAAAATTATTAGCTTGTTGGGAGAGCAGTGATCTATTTTGCACGCAGACAATAAAAGATACAGAAGATTTCCAATCATTTCTGTGAAGCTGGAATTTGCTTTGACTGCAAGCAGTTGAAAGACTGGTGCTGGAAGGGCAGGCTTTGCTCTTCTTTTAAAGAAATCTATCAGAATAAATGGAATTGCTTTGGATTTGTCCCAGATTCAGTTAAATAAGGATCTGGTCCATGAAGTTCATTATGTTTAGTTGTACAAATTAAAATGAAGCAGGAAGATCTCTGCTTTTTCTTCAAGGATTTTATAAAACTATATGAGATTGAAAAAAGATACAGCTAGGTTTTCATTAGGAAGCACAGATTTTAAGAGAAAGGCTGCTCATTTGTATGTTTTAGAATCCCATGTTCAACACCAATCAATCTTAATTGTAATTACTTTTTAGGTTTCATTAAGCAACAAAGCAAAACCAACACTGGCTCAAAAGCTCTCCAGACTTATCCTTCCACTCAGGTCAATATCCACTTTCCTCCTGAGATAAGGACAGTGAGAGAAAGCCAAACCTGTGTCTGCAGCCCTAGAATTTCTCAGCCTTTAGTTTCTGATTAAAATCCCTCGAGTCCGCCTTTAAGCCTTGTTTGAAGCAGCTGGAGGATGCAAAGCTACTTATTGCCAGCCAGTGGCTTCCCTGAGCTCTTCTATCTGCTTCTGCCCAGGGAGAGGCTCGGGCAGGCCCTGGTTTTCTTAGGAGCAGACTTTTTCCTTTTTAGAAAACCAGATGCTTTCAGGATACACTCTTTGAGTTGTGCCAGGTGATGGAGGAAAGAGGGGAAAACATTCTAGACACTGGTCTTTCTTGTTTTGCTTATTTGTAATGACTGCCAGGCAGATCTGGAGGAAAGGGAGGGATCCCACCAAGCCTTTGGGCAGTTGCTTCAGCTGAGGATAAGTGTCATGCATATCCTGTTAGCTGTGGCATCTCTCCTAGGAGCCTCCTGGTCCATCACAGAAAATCTAAAGTCAAACTTTTAAAATATATTGATGAGATTTGACTCTCAACTCTTTCAAACTGGCTCTGGGTGGCAATGTGATGTGATACCATCTGGGGCTTTCTCCTGTTTCCTCCTGGTCTGGGTGGATGCTTTGGCTTTGACAAAAGAAGAATGTTATCAGAACAGCTCATGTGGACACTGACCCAGTGAGGTTGATGCCAGATCTCTCAGGGTGAAATCCTGGCCCTCTTGACATCAGGAGAAACTGATTTTTCTCACATTTCTCTTCTGTGTTGAGTGAGCATGAGATCAAGCCTCATAGAGGACAGAAACAATGAGGAACGAAACAATGAGGAATGAAGCATGATACAGCTTTCTGTGTGGTCTTCTGGCACAGATAAGACAGCAAGGAGAACTATTCTCTAAAAACACACCAGTGTAAACCACTTATTTCAAACAAGCTTATTGTCTAGTCTTTCTGCAAGGCAGTTCATGGTGTGCAGCAGCTTGAAAACAATTGCAGGTGGCCATAACTAGATGAAATGTAAAAGTCTGGGTTAAAATCCTTTATAACATTTGGAGTAGTAAGCCAACAAAACAAGAGAAAAACAAAATTCCCTCACTTGGCACGACTGCTGACAGAGTAATCTCCAAAAAAAAAGATGAAACCAACAAATGCTACAGTGTGTTCTACTTCCCCAGTTACATTTTCTATTTACTTTGGCCACAGTGAGCTCGCACCAATGAACTTGTGACAGAGGAACAGTGATGACTAATGGGTGCTGTGGCAGGTGGCACACATTTGAACTATTGTTCACACAGAGCTGTGGAAAAAAAAAAGAAAAGAAAAAATCTGGAAGGTCCAAAGGTCTTATACTAGAAGGAAAACAACAAAAAAAACCCCAAACACTCAAAAAATGAAGATTCATGTGGCTTTCATTCTGGTAATAAAGCTGCAGATGTGGACTCTGAATACGTCAACAGTTAATTAGCTCCATCATGGCAGTGCAAATCATGTGCTGCAAAGTAATGAGTGAGAAACCTCTTGCTGTATAATGGGAGCTGTTAAAAGTATCTCTAGCTTGAGACAGGAACACCAGATTTGTGCTCTTTAGTGACTCCTGTTGTCATTAAGAATGCACCATTAACACAGGCACAAAAGCAAGGAAAAAGACTTTAAAATATTTAGAGGAGCATGTTCCTATAACACCAAACCTTAGGCAGATTATTTAATTGAAATCTTTACATACCACACTTCATTTTACACAGGACTTTTCATCCTGGAGGATGCAAAGTGCTTTCCACACGAGGGTTGTAGCTGCAACACGAGCCCAACAAAACCCCTTGAAATGATCCAAAACTAATCCCAATAAAGCCAGCAAACAGAAGCATAAGGGTGAGATCCAATGTGGTGTTCAAAGGATGAATTAAGTGTAAGTGAAGCAAGAAGTCCATGTAGAATACATATGTCCAATGGCTAGGAAGGAGCAACTAATTAAAAGGAGGAGATTGATGAGAATCAGGGTGGTTGTCTGCCTCAGTTTTAACCACCAGAACAGTGAGCTGTTCCCTGACTCTCCTTCCTGACAGCTGCAATGGAGTACTCCCAAAGAAAGAGATGGCAGAGAACAGTTGCTGGAATAAACTCAATACTTTTGTGCCTCACACCACCAGGTCCAGGTGATTTACCCCTGTGGCTCTTTCTGCAGATGCTCATGCATGAAGTAGCTCAACTGCTGTTTGTCACCAAAGGAGCAGCCACTTTTCCTGAGGACTAGAGAGCAGTAGACATTACATATACTTTGAAATGGATTCTAGAAGTGATCCAAGGAACTTTAGTTAATGAATGAGGTGTGGTAATGTGGTCAAGCTGATCATAAAGCAGAGAAGGCAAATAAATTGTGGACTTGGACCACAATCCCTCAGTGGCAATATAAAAGGCAGCAGCAGATCGTGGTTTACATCCCTTGTTGACACCAAAGTGGTGTCCCAGCACTGGAGAAAAGGAATAACATAAGGAATAACACAGTGCTAGAAGTTCTATTCCTACTGCCTAACAAAATAAGGATGAGGGGGTCAAGGAAAACAACACATGAGAGATTAAAATGTGCTTGCCCACACCTTGCTCACGTCAGTCCCATAACTGTGCCTGGGCAAATTCTGGGGGACTGCAAACAAAACCCTTGCCAAGGAGCCTGCTGACAAAGGGTACAAGCAGCCACATGTCAGTGCCTGGGGACATGGCCTGGACTAGGTTTTTTCATGCGTGCAGATGGGGGGGCTGTGACCAGGCACAGAGTTAATCTGATAAACACACTCAATCTTTTTTAGAAGCATGCACTCTGAAATAGTGTAGATTGGAGATAATCTAATCTCAGTTTATGGTAAAGACCTAAATTAGGATCAAGCTCTTGAAAAGATGATTTCTTTTCACTCGCATCAAAGAAAATTAGCTGAGGATTAAACATTTGTAACTCAGACACTTGCTGTTTAACCACATTCATCTACATATGAGGCATCTGATTCCTAATGTATGAATCCAAAGGTTGTAATGTCCAGAACTGGCTCCAGTTGCATTGCTTTCCTCACTTTACCTACCTGCAGCTGTGGTTAGGAATGGTGACACCCTTCTGTAGCCTTGAACCATAATCAAGATTAGTTAGTGCATGTGGCTAACAACAGTTTTATAGAGAAGAGGGGTTATTAATCAAGCCAGATACTTAAACCAGGTCTCTCTCTTGAGCTTTAACTATAAGACACCAAGCAACAAAGGTAGGGGAGCTGCAGCCATGCCATCAGCAGCTACCAATGCACATTGCTGCACATGCCATGGCAACCCTGTTATTGTGGCTGTCTCTGTCCCTAATATGGACTCTTTCTTTAGAGGTTTACATTGTCACCAGTAGGGGATTGCCAAGCTTCAGGCTCCTGGCTCTTAAGTGAAGGCATCCACTCTTTTTAACCTGACCTCCCCCATCCAAGTAGTTGTTGGGTCTTCCTAATGTACCCATCTATCTTTGCTTGGTGACAATTCAAACATGTCAGTTCTTTGAATCTTGAAAACATTTAGGAGTGATTTCAAAGCACTAAGGTATCTTAGCTGAGCTATTAAAATACCTGGATAATTTTACAAAAGAATGAGAGGAAATGTACATATGCAGTCAGTGATGTGTCCAATTTTTTTACATTTTATGGTGAACATAATATTTTACATTCTTATTTTAGTTCCAGTTAAGAATTATTCTAAAATACTTTAGGTGAGTGGATAAATGAGTAATCCTTGAGAGAAATTTGTGGAATATTTGGGGGGGGGAAGGCAGGAAACCATCCTTGTGTGCTTCTTGCCACATATGACCCTTAAGCATGAAAAAGGTGGTAAGAGTTGGAAGGAGTGGCAGAGGCATTGCATGTTTCAAATCCTCTGAAAAGTCCAGTTGCTTGGATTTGGGAGGGTGTTTGTATGTGACTATTTGTAAAATGCTGCCACTTGTGCTGTGAAGATTTCCCTGCCTTGTCAGAAGAGTTTCAGTCAGAAACCAAAAAAGGAATGGGCTGGTGCAAACTGAATAAGATTCCTGGAAAGGCTTCACCAGGGAAAGGCAGAGAAAGAAAAGAGGTTTCAGTAGCACTAATTAAATAAGTTGGATAAACAAGATTTGGTGCTTTGTTTTGAGCCTGGATCATTTAGGGACAGCTCTCCAGCAGATTCAGCTTGTCCAGAAACAGGAGAGTCCTAACCACAGCCACCACAATATGGATATCTATTTCCATAGGTAGCTCACACTGCCAATGTAACTTCTGTGCCAAGAATTGCCTCCTAAGAGACCTCTGCTACACTGCATTATTAAAAAGAGATGTTTCCCTTTGCAGGATTCTTTGCTAATGTACAGAATCTTCAACAGAATGGAAGATAGAAATCTAACTATCTTTATTTCATATGAAAGCAATCTGATTGTTCAGAACAAAACACGATTTTTCTCTGTCTTAGAATGCTGTAGGACTGTAAAACTTACTGATATTTCTGAAGCCATAAAGATTAAAGACAATATTAGATTAAGACATTTGCAGGCTAAAAATACCTTTTTGTTATCAAATACTTGCAGAGAGGTTGATATATATGGATATAAATTCTATGAGGAGCAGCTGAGGGAGCTGGGGTTGTTTAGTCTGGAGAAGAGGAGGCTGAGGGGAGACCTTACTGCTCTCTGACAGGAGGTTGGAGTGAGGAGGGGACAGCCTCTGCCCCCTGGTGACGTATGACAGGACCAGGGGGAATGGCTGCAAGCTGTGCCAGGGGAGGTTCAGGCTGGATAGGAGGAAACATTTCTTCCCTGGAAGGGTTCTCCACCATTGGAATGGTCTGCCCAGGGCAGTGGTGGGGTCACCATCCCTGGAGGCATTTAAATGGCCTGGGGACCTGGTGCTCAGGGGCCTGGTTTAGTGGTTAGCTCGCAGTGCTGGGTGGAAGGTTGGACTGGATGATCTTGGGGGTCTCTTCTAACCAAAGACATTGTAATATATTCTTTTATCAATTCATTATTGTTATTGCTGTTGTTGGTTTAATTGCTGTTACTGCTCTATTGTTATTCCTGTGTCTATTTTAAACCACAGTCTGTGGACTGAGGTTTCACTCTAATTTGTATAAATGATCCATAAAATCTGCATAGTAGATTAGTGTTACTGAAATACATTAGAGCTGCATGAAGGGGGAGGTTTTTCACAGTGCATGTTTTCTCAAAAGCTTATGGAAGAGATCCCAGCTACAAAGTGTGAGTGAGCATGCCTCCCACTCCCATGGCACAGCTCTGTGGCTGCACAGGGACCATGTGGGACAGCTTGTCAGGCAACATTTTCTTCCAAAGTTTTCCAGTCGTTAAAAAGGCTATTTATTGTACACTTGGACTAAGGTGGAAGAAAAAAATCTTCTCTCTCTGCTTGAACACAGACCAAGAAATGAGTGCCTGGGATTTCAGTGAGAGCAGGGGGCTTCTCAAGAGCTTGATTCTTTTTTGTGCTGGCTGTGAAATACCCTTTCATTGACATACATCTTCAACATGGGCTGCTGCCACGTGCACCTGAGTCCTGCTGTCTCAGTCTAGGCTGGTCCCCAGTCAGCATGTGCTGTGGCTCCTGTTTGAAGGTGGGGTGTGAGCTCATTTGGTGTGGTAATAAAAATGCATCGGAGCAGGGAAGAGGGAGGAATGTGTCTGTCCTTGATGTCTGGCCCAGTATGGGGTCAAGACTCTGCTTGGACAGCTGCATGGAAGGGAAGGACCTCCCAGACACTGCAGTGCAGGCAGCTACTTCAGTGCTAATTATTCACCCAGAAACATTAAGATAGAGAACTTCTTCCACAAATCCATTTCTCTCTGTGAGAGTCCAGCCAGACCAAAGCCAAGCTAATCCAAACAAACCACTTGGCTCTTAACCTTGCTGCCAAATCCTTGATGCCAGTGCACTGAGTATGTTGTGTTCTCCAGTGGGAGGTTAGAGAACAACCAAGTTCCTTTCATTCAGGCACAGGCCAGGGCCATGGCAGTGTTACAGCTCCTCAATCTCCACAACAACAACAAGAAAACAAGGAGGGAAAAACCCAATATGATTCCAAAACATCCTGGCTCTATCCCCAATATTTCAAATGAGAGCATAAAGTAAGGCCAGCTTTATTTCCTTATTGCTCAGCCTTAGGCTGTATAAAACCCCTTACACCTAGATCATGTGAAAGCCCCAAATCCCTGTTAATTCTCCTGAACACTTCTCTGAGAAAGGTGAATAACATTTCTAGTTCCTAGGTGGAAAAGCTATAGCATGGAGATTAATCTCTAACCATGCAGGCAGACTGAGGAAAGATTAAAACTGCAGGGACTTTGTCATCTCTTTGAAGGCCGCAATCCTTGGGCTACCTACTGCCACAAATCCAAATGTCTGCAGTGTTGGTTTAGCTGCTAAAAATGTGGCAAATGAACGTCCCTTGCCTGTATGATGTTTCTGAATGAGAAGCTGTGTCTCTTTCATCTCCAACCCAGGACAGAGGCCTCCGTGGCTTTCTACAGTCACCTGCTTCACCCAGATTTCCCTCTCCTCTGTGTGCATCAAGAGACTGGCAGAAAACCATGAGACAAACTGAAAGACCCTTGCTGACTTGCCAAGGCTGGAGATCAGCCCACCCTGGAGATGAATCCCACATGCACCTGCAGAGCTGCACACAGAGGTGGAACAGGCCCTGCCATGGAGGAGCTGTTGCTGCTTTCCTGGGTGACCAGGAACAGAGAAGAAACAAAGAAATGGGGAAATGACAATATTTGCCCACAGGGGTTTTTTAACAACATGCCCTTCAGCTCAGCAAATCCTTGTTGATGTTGGAGACACAGGCATGTTTCCTGACAAATGCAGAGGAAATATTTAGAGCATAGCCCAGTGTCCAGCTGGTATATTGGAAATGTTTGACAAACATTATTGTCATGACATTCTGGTTTCATTGGGAGGCTTTGACAATGCTGTCATTCTCTGAAATGCTTCCTGTGTCCTACAAAAAAAACCAACAACAACAATAAAGAACAACAGTCCCTACCTGAGACATTGTTAAATATGTTTCATCTTTCAGTCCCTCAGACACTATCCCCAGAGTAGAAAACAAAACCTCTCTTTTTGTAGCTACATCCACATGTTCTTTTCAGGTCCTCAGCTCACCTCATTGCTCCTTTCTCCTCACCAGGGCTCTTCCAGTATCTTTCCCTGCTGGATGTCCAGATAGTTTCTGATAGGAAAGAAATACTGTGAGACCAAGTCTGATGATGAAACTCTTTTGTCCTGGGAGCACTCACCTCAACCAGTGACAGAAAATTATCAGGAAAACATCCACGAATCCATTACTGGCAATCTGGGTCGCACTACAGCATAGCATTCGTGCTTCACAAAGATGGTAAATTGGCTCTGATCCTTACTGCAGCCAGAGGCAAAGAAAGCTGATCAACGACGAGGAAACAAAGTTAATTAAACACATCAGCTGAGGGTTGATCAGAAAGACTTGTCTTCACTTGGGATCCAGTCACCAGAAGCCAGAACTCCATGGACCTGTCTTACTCTCCCCTTTTCTCCCATGTAGAGATAAGTCTGTAACATTCAGTGATCAAGTTTTTCTTAGTTTGAAAACTGGCTAGACCAGACATGGGAAATAGTTGCCAGGGACACCTGAATTGCAGTGAATCCCGAGGAAAAACATCATCCAAGGAAGAGCTGACAGCGCATGGAGGGAAGGGCAAAGAATCCAAATTCTTTTCTGGCAGCTGAAAAGGCAGCAAACTTCTTCATAAAACAGCTTTGCCCCTCCTGGGTTGACCCAGTGCTGTCGGATCCAAAGGGTACAAATGCCGACTGCGCTGCCTGACATGCTTCAGCAGGGAGAAATGTTGCTGCCTGCGTTTGGCAGGGTGATTTGCCGTCAGAGAATTTCATAGCCTTGGGCTGCAATTACCAAAAGCTCTGGCGCCTGCTGTTCAATCTGTGTTTAAGTACAGTTGGTAGGCGGGTACCTGAGGGGTACCCAGTGAGAGGCAGGAGGGTAAAAGTGTGTGGCAACCATCCTGCCCCAGGCAGAGGGAGAGAAGTCAACCCCGGGATGTGGACATGATGGCAGGGTCCATGGAGCAGGCAGGGGATGCAGCGGATCAGGTTTGGCCCAGGTGGCTGCTAAGCCTCACCAGCTGCATGCAGGTCTGGGAGAGAAGGGCTGAACAATGAACATATGTTAAAAAAAAAAGCCAGTCTGAAGGTAAAGGAGGAATGGGAGAGCAGGAATGGGGCTGGCAACCTTCCAAGGGAAGGGGGTTTAATCTGTGGCTTTTGTTTTATTCAGAGGGATTTAATGCTTTGGTGGGAAACAGATAAGGGGACTGTAAGGTTTCCCATGGGTGCTATGCCTATGGAGCAAGTTGTCAGCCCATCCAGCCCAGCTGCTGGGCTCAAAAGGTTTAGTCTCTGCCACCCACCAACAGCACTGAAGAGGCTTTGAATCCCAATCGAAGAGTCACAGGATGCTAGGGCTTGGAAGGGACCTCTGAAGATCATCAAGTCCAACCCCATGGAATGAAGAGCTGGATTTCTGCTTGCCCTAAACTGGTGCATCACTGGGTTGTGGCCACAACAGGGTGCTTGTCAAAGTGTCCCTGTTTTAAGCTGATCAGACACAACTGACTCGCTAAGGTTCTGTCAGCTACGATGGCCTTTTACAGGTGTAAGTACTCCCAGGAAGACATGAAGACAATGCAGTTTAATTTGCTGTAAAGCTACAATGAGACTTGGCTTTCTTTTACACCCTGCAAGGGGGCCTCAGGATAAAGCTAATACTACTCTGTCCTCTCTTCAGGTTCTCAGTTCCACTCTGCACAGTCCTAGGCTCATTTAAAAGCACTCAGCAAATGACATCTCAGAATATGTGTCAGATACTTTTTAATCTGAGAGTCTGGAAAATGTATGCAAAATCAAAATGGAAAAAAAAGGCCTGTAGTTCAGTTCACTTACTTATGAAACCTCAGTAGAATATTTTTCTCTGTAGTCTATGCAGAAAAAAAACAACATAGGAGCAGCTGATGATCTTTTTTTTTTAGACTTCCTTTACTGAAAAAATCCTGCACTGATGAGTGATGTTACTAAATATAAAAGCAAATCTCTACAGTGGCCACATTAACAGATTGCTAAATATTATGAGGCAAAAAGTGTCTGTGTAGAGCTGCAAAGAGCAGAAGATAATGAAAACTTTGGAACCAGATAGAGGTGACCAGCAGGACCATGAGTCAGTAGTGACAGTACATGGAGTCAGAGCCAGCACAATCTGGAGGAACAAAACCAAACACTGCAATGTTTTTGGAAGGGGAAGGCTGGCAAGCATAGTTTTACCTGGGCAAGATGAAATGCAGCAGATGGGAAGACCCTCAGGGGGAGAGAAACTCAAGGTGGGAAATAAAGCCTCATGGTCTTTGGCAGTCAACCAGGAGGTTGAGAAAATTCAGTTGAAACTGGATGACAACAGCAGTAGTTTCCCCCCACATGTGCATGCTCTCAAACTGTGCCCTGAGTTGATGCAGCAGTGTACAGAGACCCAAGGGACTGGATTCAGTGGGCCAGTAGCTGCCTGCTGCTCACAGAACTTGCTGGGAACTGTTGTAGGCAGCCATCCTTCTCCTCCTTGGCACTGGAAAGCTTCTTCCCACAAGAAGCTCTGCTCGCTGTGATACAACGAGAAAGTCAGAGTCCAAAAATGAGAGAGTGGTGGGAGAGGCTTTTGCTTTTTCCAAGACTTAGATTATCCACCCGAGCTGCCAGCAGTTAGGCAGAATGATCCTTGCACAGCTGACTGGTTCCTTGCAGGGCAAAGCTATTGGTTTAGAGGGGACAATTTTGTCTTACAGCTTCTGGAAAGGATAGAAGTGTGTGAATGGCTATATCTACTAGTGGCCTTTATCTCTGCTGGCTTCCTCACCAAAAATAGGCTGAGATCTACTCTGAAAACTAGAGTTAACAGAACTATGGTGATGATCTGAGTGCAGGGATAAGCAAAACATAAATGAGATGGGAAAGTATCTGAGTCAGACATCCCAAGGATCTAGGAAGGGAAGCTGAGCAGAGCAGAGTCCCTTGCACCCTGTTGGGCATCCAAAGCATCCAAGAAGTAGTCAGCTTTGCCCAGTGTGGCTTTTCCCAGAGAAATAGCAATGGTAATGAAAACAGTCACTAGACTCACTGAGATGTGCTGCTTGCTCCCCTGCGTGCACTTCGCATCAGTATCCTCCCCCTGCTGTGAGCTGAGGGCAAGGAACTCAGTCAAAATTATTGTGGAAAGCAAATCAAGAAGAGGGTAGAACAAACTGATGGAGGGAAGGGAAGTTATTAACATGCAAATCAGCGTGGATAGTCAGGGGGCAAGAGGAATCTGAGTTTAATTCAGTGAACAGAGTGGAGATGTGAGGATCAGATCTGACCAGAGAGAGAAAGCCTGTGAGAGTTATGCATGTTTCTGTGCTTCAAAACAGCAACAGGGGATTGAGGAAAAAATATATACCCCTGTGCACTGTAATGTTTGCTAAAATGCTTTTTCTCAACACCTCTGAGAGCCCCCTCCTGCACCCACATGCACTTCCCCAGCCCATCCAGCACCCCTGTTCACATCAACAGAAAATGCCCCAGAAGATTGTTTTTAGGAGAAAAGTTTATCCTAACTACTTCCAGTTACAAGCTCTTAAGCTGCTTTTATTTGCCAAGTAGTGTTGACATCCTGATTTTTCTGTACAAGGGTTCTTATTTCAAAGGCAAGCCATAAAAGTCAATTCCCCAGTCTCTCTTCTCAGGATCCCAAGCAGTGCAGCACTCCAGATCTGTCACAGACCGACGTGGGGGTATTTTTTTCTGAAAACCTGTAGTTAAAATATTGGCAGCACAAGGCTGCTTTAACATCACTGAGTCCAAACAAAAGGAGACACAGCCACGAAAAGATTAAAAGACAAAAAATAGAAGCATATTTTGATTTCCCAGAGAGTACAAGATATGGAGGAGTTGTGTTTGCAGAGGATTGGCAGGACAAGGATTTGCCAAACCAGAAGCAGCTGTCATAGCAACCAGAACCAGGCAGAGAACTGATGTCAAGTCAGATGTCACTTGGAAGGAAATTTCACTGCTTAGAGGAACACTGTTATAGAAGGAAAACTTTGGAAGTTGTTGGCTAAGATATCTTCATAAAACCTGGAGGATGCAGGTGAAAAAGTCCTTACCAAAAGGCACTGATACTTTATGGAATGGGTAAGGTTTGAGACAGAGACCTCAATAGACCTGGCTCTGCCTCTGGCTTGCTCTCAGCAAGACTGCATGAATGTCTGTCTCATTTTCCCTGGCTTTCACAAGGGGAGAGCCATTCACCACCTTTGCAAAGTCCATTGAGACCCATCTGCACTGAACCCATCAAAGTCTCATGCCCTGGAAGGTAGCAGGGAAGGAGCTGGTGGCCCAATCTGCAGTGAAGCTTTCCTCATGTCAAGAGAGGCTGATATGGTGCTCAAAAGGTGGGGGACAGCACCTGCTGGGCATGTCTGGCTACCCTGGAAACAAAACCAGCCCCAGATTAGCCTGTCTCTCTAGCTCCAGCCATGCAAGAGCTCTCATTTGTGCACTCTGCCATGGCTATGCTTGTAGTGGCATGAGGATCCAGATACTGCTGTGGGTTGTATCACCCTGTGCTCACTCTCTTGTCCTCCTGCAATGCCAAGCAAGAAATACATATCTGAATAGTGCTTTGTCCAGGCCAGTTCCTCTCACTTCCCAGAGTGCACATGCCCAAGGCCATTAGCCACTGTTCAGAGATGTCTCAGTGTTTCTCATTCAGTGCCTTTAATTTTGCATAGCTGTCTACAAGATATGTCCTTATGGGAAATCTGGTTGCTTCACTTTAAGTTCAGCCCTTTCACACTGAGAACAAAAGTGTTGCCATCGGACTGAACTGTAGGATCCTAAGAATAAGTGCATACTTTCTCACCAGCAGTAGCATTGTGGAAGGCAGTCCAATTTTCTTCTTGCCTTCCTCAGGTTGCTCCTCCATTGCTAAAGCTCCCCAGCGTGTCTCTTCTTTTTTTAGATGCCCCTTCTCCACAGGCAGTTGATCCACAGATCAAACAAAGCCATGGAGTATCCCAGTGTTATGGAGATTCTCAGAGGCTTAGTCCTGAACTGAGATCCAAAGACAGTTGAGAATTCCTTGACTTTTTTTCATTAGGCATGGCTCACAAGAGGGAGCCCATGCTATGCCTTTAATCCAAAGCCTCCTTAAGAAACCTTTCAGGTCCCAGGAAAGAAACATCCTCAGATCTAAGAAAGAATAATGCAATGGGGCCCATCATCCTAAAGCCAGCTCTCATATTCCGTGCAAAAAAGCATCAGTTTCTACTGGATCCTGGTTTTAATGTTGGTAAAGTCAACAGCTACATCTTTGAAATCCAGCAGCATGTTTAACATCTTCATGGCAATTTTCTGTTTCCCTTGTACTATTTTTCAGTACAGCCATGTACTGAAAGCCAAGAGATACAATGTGGGAAAGACATTATGATATCCTTCAGCTTCCTGAGGTGACATTGTTTGCCTACAAAACAAATTGCTTATCATAGGCTGCATTACTCAGGAGACAGTAAATGGGTTCCACACTGTGTGCCTCTCAGGCACTAAAAGGATCTTCAGGACATTTGTCAGCATCACTTGATTTTTTTCTGGGAACCTTTTGTATGCAAACAGGTCTAATTTCATGGAATATACTGAGCAAAATGGGTGTGTTTCTTTTTCCTTTTTTAACCCATTAAGACAATATAGGTGGCTGTAGATACTGGTGTGGATTCAGACAATTGACCTGGTAAGGAGTTTGGTGAAGGGTAAACAGGTGCAAAGCTGGAGGTAAGTAGGGTGGGCAGAAATAGTGCTAAATATGGAAAATGTTACCTCCTTATTTAGAGGATGACCTCTTTTTGCTGTATCCTGAAGCTCAGCTGGTGCTCAGGACAGTTAGGGTGGCAGTCAGGGTCCAAGTCTATCGTCTTAGCAGCTTAGCTGCTGGTACTGTCAGAAATGCTACCCAAGATGTGCAGAATATTTCTTAATTACCTTCTTTTTATTTGCTTATCTATACGTGCCATGATTCAATGGTCTGCAGTCATCAGGTGCCAGGAACTTGGCCTCTTTTCAAGCCTGTGATGTAAAGAAGAAAAAGATCTTTAACTGACCACTTCTCTTGAGATCTCTCACCCTCCACAGTGTTGTAGCTGGTTAAAGCATCATCAGGTCAGCATGAGGGAGCAATACCTGTGCTACCTAAAACACTGGGCAACTTAAAACCACGTGGCCCAGAAGCTGGACTGTGAATTGCTGTATATCTTGAGCAATGCATTTAAGGACTGTCAGTGCCTTCACTCTGCGCTGCTATGAATGGAAATAAATGTTCAGATTGACTGAAATGGCTCCAAGCAGCTCAGAACATTTGATAATTGTGCTGAAGGCAGCTCTGAATGGTCCTGCTGTCTTCGCAGCAATGAAATAGGAACAGCATGCTTTGCTGCTAAGTACATTTACTCCTTGACTGTTGAAATCCTCTGTCTGAACAAGGCTCAGGCAGCGATGTTTCCTAATTATGAAGGCCGGTGAAGTACCCTGCACTGAGTGCTGCATTCATGGGATTTTTACTGTGGTTCCCAAAGGAAATGGCATAGGAACTGGACTGCTGAGTCTTTTGTGAAAAGCATTTGCCTGTTTCAAAAATGCAGACTTTAAATGGCCACATATCAAGAGAGAGTATTTATACCAGTGAAAATGATGGCTTCCACCAGGAAGATCAATGTCTTGTAGGAGTAGAATTAGGGGAGGAGGGAAGGAAGAAGTGTGAGGCTTATTAAACATATTATTAGATCTCAGTCTTGCTGACATTGGATAAGCAAGAGACAAAACCAGCTCCATTGCCTGGAAGCGACTGAATAACCAAGTGGCAAACATCTTCTGCTTATGTACATGAGTCCTCTGACACAGCACTGGGAATTTCAGTAGCAATTATTTTCATTCAAGTGTGCTATCAGTATTGCTTAAAAGCAAGTTTTCATTTTTCTCTTATTTGCTTTTCATTTTTCAGCAGTTTCTATCTAGTCATCTCTTATGTCTCTCTGTTTCTTTGATAGCTGCAAGGTAAGGATGGCTTCAGGTCACACAAAACCAGCTCCTCAAAAGGTATGCTTCAGTGATCTGACACCACGAGCTAAAATCTCTTTTGGATTCCCCTTGAGAGACAGCCTGGCCCAGAAAGTTGTCCTATAATTCACAATCCTTACTGTTGACAGTATGCACAGGCATAACAACCTACAGGCTGAGGAGCTGTGAACCAGCTCACCAGTACCTGATGAAATCGGGGTGACCGTTCAGAGTGGTGAATATCACTTCTATGCACAGACAACAAGTGCAGATCACTTAATGTTTCACTGCAGAGCTAAACACTTAATGTGCTTCCTCCTTGAAATGTCACTGCACATCTGGGCATGAATGGTTTGATTTTGTACATGCTGCTGCCTTGTAAAAAGTTAGCTTCTTCCCTCTTAACAAAGATAAGTCTGCTGCCCATGGTGTGAATTCTTCTGGTACCGTTGCTCCCAGGACTGAAAAAGGGAAAAAAAAGATACTAGTGATGACTACTTAATGTTGAGTGGTGTGCAAGAGTAGGAGATGTGATGCTGACTTTGGAAATTAAACAGTTTGCTGTGTGTACCGTGGCATCTTCCAGGATTATCCTCAAACAAGGTAGACTGATCAATTAGTGAGAACCAGCTTGAAACCTTCCAGGAGTGACAGCTATGCTCTGCAGCAGCAGGTTGTAGCAAAGGGCTGCAAAGTGTGATGTGGAGAACAGCAGCAGATATCCCACTCACAACGGGCTTTTGAGAGGAGGCAGGATCATGTGCTTCATGGGGTGACTGTAGGGCACAGAGCCTTGCTGAAGTCAACATGTAGGAGCAGGGTGAAACAGTTTCTGTGAAAAGGTAATGTGATTTTAGCCACAGAGAGAGGTAGGTGTAGTGATGCACTCAGTCCTTTTAATTTTCCTGTGCACCACGAGCAGATACTAATCCCAGAAGTGCCAAAAACAAATTAACAGCCACTTGAAAACAAATATCTCACCCTGCAATTCTTAGTGTGTCCACTGAGCTCCAGGCAAGGAGTATTTAATCATTTCAGATGTATTATCCTAATTATAGCTTGTGTTTTAACTGAGAGTTCCTTACTCTATTTCCCTACCAAAAGATACTGTCATAAAAAGGGAGAAAATCCTTTACTAAGCATTACTCTTGCTGTGGAGTTACTTTACTTTAGGACAGGACCCAAGGGTACTACTGATAGACTGGGAAATATTTGTCCTAAGTGCTGTACAAACAGGAAGCTTACTGATGCTTTCAGAGGTACAACATGGAGCAGAACAGCCCCAGTGCTTCACAGAGAGTCACTGAGCCACAGTGAGCACAGGAGCAGAGCATCTATCACCACCCCCTGGTGGGGTCATTACTGAACCCCACACTACATGGCTGTGTTTTAACTTTCTGTTCTTTGTCCTTTTCATTGGGCAGTAGAAAGGGTCCCTTTGGACTCACCCAGTCTGGTAGTATCAGCTGAGAACCACAGCCTTACATCATAGAACAGATTTTACTTCGTGTCCTTTGAAACATTCATTATGTTAGTTAATCCACTTTGCATTTTCTTCCCCTGGAACAGGCAAGATAAGGACGTACAGCTGGCTTGCTTTGCAAAAATGTGGTTTATTATCCAAATCCTGAGGTCTGTTTGTCTGCAAAATCAATAAAAACATACATTTATTTATTTATTTATTAACTTTCTGATCTTTGGGGACATAACTCCTAAATAAATACCAATTGTCAACGTTATGTGCCACATAGATTTTGCATTTGTAGGCTCTTGTTTTAGTTAATTCTCAGATGGCAAAGAACATCTAGATAAGTACAAACCCAGTAAAGATATAGGGATTTTTTTTTTCTTTTTCTGGTAAAATGTGTGCATTGTGTGTGTATGCATTTTTTTTCCATAGGAAAAAAAAAAGATGGATGGTTTACTGGAACATAATACAAAGCCAGATATAGAACTGTTATGGCATTTTGCCCGTAGAATCTGTGCCTGAGTTAAGCCAGTAGACAATATGCCATTGGCTTCTATAGTTTTTGGATCAGGGTCATGGAGTTTGGGCCAAGCCCATTGAAATTACTGGAATCCTTAACAGAAAACAAAGTATTCACATGAACTGTTTGCTTTCCCTTTAGCAGCCCACTTCTGAAAAGTGATCACATCTGGCAGGGGTTTAGGGAACAGAACAAAAGTATGGGGCTGAGGTGCAGAGAAATCTGTAGAAATCCACCCACTCAGGAGTCCTGTGTGGTAAGCTGCTGTCTGTTACTTGATAAACACTCACTTCTTTGGTGCAAGCTACAGCAAAAGTTCTTCACAGCATGGCTGTCTACACATCTGAACAACCATTATTAAGTGTGCTTGATACTGATTTTGCTGGCCACTCTGCAGAGAGTCAAAGTTACCTCTAGCTCCTGGAGAATGAAACAAGGATGAAGAAATTCATGTACGCAAAGCAGGGCTGCATGCAGCTTCCAGAAGTACCTGGAGCACATGAAGCACCTCGGTAGCTGCTGTTGTGTTTACCCTCTGGTCCTGGAGCTGAGGTTTGGTGGAGGGGCTCACTCACTGGGGCTGCTGCAGGAGCTGTACTTGAGCATTTCCCTCTGCCCCAGGTGGGACTGCCTCTGAGTGGGACAAGGAAGATGGGAGCACTCTTTGTTTTGAAGGTGTTCTCTTGGGAACTCAGTGGTCTCCATGCACATATACCCTATAAGACAAAAAGTCTGGAAAGTTATCTGAGCAGTTACGGACTCCCAGACTCACTAATTGGGCTGATTAATCTTGCTGCAGCCAGGAGCTAGCAGCTGCTTTCCATGGTGACAGTGAACTTTCCTCCCATCCCCATGGACAATGTAAGGCAGCAGCTTTCTACCTGTTTATATAGACTTGCATTTGGTTAAATCTTCAGGTGAGAGGTGGCTTTTCTAGCATTGCTTTAGCATTCCCACTCTGGCAAGCCAAACTGATTGATAACCACTGGGCTGACAGTCATGCTTGAGGCACGTTTGGAGGTGATCATACTCCTAGTGACACTTAATATAGTCCACAGTGCCTGTTGAGGAGATATTTGAGGACCAGAAGATACCCCTGTGTGATGGAGGATGCCGAAAGCAGAGTAACATACAATCCATTTACTCTTAGGCAGCCAGGAAACAGCAATGCCCTGGGCCCTGGTGGTGTAGATATGTATAATGTGCCTTTCAGATTATCAATTTCCTTGTGATGGTTTAATTTAATATGCTTGGCATAACACAGAATATCCCTAACATACTGATATTCTTAGCAAACACTTCTAGCAGGATAAAAGGTCACAAAATTATCCATGAAAAGAGTCACAGTCTGGCTTTACTCAGCTAAAATATCTATATAAATGTCAATGAACATTCTGTTTCTTGGTGAGGAACAGGAAAAAAAGGCCACCTACTTATATTTAACCTAATAACCACCTTTCCTGCCACTAAGAGAACTGAACTTGAATCTGTTTCCAAATTTCCTCATTTTCTCTGATCCATTGTTATTTAGATAATAATAAAAACACTTAAAACTTACTCGAAAGCAGAGATGTGAAATCCTGTCTGCTTAAGGGACTACACTAAAATGTCACTTCTAAAAAAAGACTTACCTAATTTCACCATTGTCTCTCTGAAAGGTTAAGTATGTAAAGTAGAATTAATGCTTATGTTGATGTACAGATTATCTGTCTTGTCATTTAGCTTGAGATTTTTCACAGGCTATTTCAAGCTCTGCAATGACAGATAAATTGCAGTTGTAACTGAATTCTGAATTATCTAACAAGAAAAAGGAAATAGAGGGGTTAAACCACCTCGGGAGATATTTAACTCTCATTTCAAACCATTTTTAAAGTGTTTTTTTTTTTAATAGACATATTTGTAGTTTGAGGACGGCGAAAACTATACAGCATGTAGTGAAAATTTGCATTGTTTGTTAACATGTAAGTCTTGAAAAGCAATGGCTTCTTTTTACAGAAGGAGACTAATGTCCTCTCAAACTCCAGCAGGGTCTTCACGTGCCTCATATATATGCAGGAAAGCTTCTCTCTGATTTAATGATGGAATGACAAGATTTGTATTTTCCCTCTCAGGAAATACTGTGTTAGTGCTCAGCACAGGAGTCTTGGCACTGCACACCATGCTTCATGGGCAAAGAATGTCCCCAGCTCTCTGGGGCCTGGGCAGGAGAATTTCCTACTCAAAATGTGTTATCCTTGAAATAATTTCTAAAGACCAAACTTATGTAAATAAATTATTGCAAGTTCTGCTGCATTCACCCAACTTCACTCAAATATAAATGAAGTAAATGCCCAACTTCCAGAGCTCATCTTTTCCTATCCTTCATAATCCTAGATTTTTTGATGAATATTCTTTTTTTCTGTATTTAGCCATGCAAAGCAAAAGTTAAATACAGAAAAGCACCAGGATCTCAACACCTTATTTCCACAGGTAGCCCCATATGACCTCAGTATGCATTTATCAGGAATAAAACAAGCCCAACCCACCTGGTGGACCTTCCGTGGTAAAATGACTGGATTTGTGACTGGGGGAAGAGCAGTGGTGGTTGTTTGCATGGATTTTAGCAAGGCTTTTAACACAGGCTCCCGTGGGTTTATTGTATCCAGGTTGGAACATTATGGTCTGGGTGGGTATCAACCAGATGGGCAAAAGCCTGGTTGGATGAGGTGGCTCAGAAGGTCACGGCTTCTGGCTGGACTCCACCTGAAAGAGCTGGAAGAATGTGCTGTCCTCAGGTTTGCAGATGACACCATGCTGGGGGGACCAGTCAATATACTGAGGGGTAGGGATTGAGGAATGGGAGAGCAGGAACGTTATGAAATTCAGCAAGGACAAATGACAAGACCTGCACCTGTGAAGGAAGAATTCCCTACAGTGACATAGGCCAGGGGATGCCTGGCTGCTGTGGGAAGGGTCTGGGGGCTGGAGTTCTCATCCTACTGGTCAGGGAGGCCAAAGGTCAGGGTTCATTCATCCTGGTGAAAAGATGACTTGTGGAGGTGGAACAACAACCCAGGAGCAGCCAGCTAGCTCCCGTGGGGAGGCAGCAGAAGGTGGAGATGAGCTCTTCTTAGTGATTCTTGGTGGAATGATCAGAGACAGTGCTCATTAGTTGAAACGAGATCAGTTGTAAGGAAAACTACTTCTCCATGAGGACAGTCAGGCAGTGATATGGGCTGCCCAGAGATGTGCATCTCCATCCTTGGAAGTTATCAAGACCAGATGAGATAAAACCCTAAGCAATCTGTTGTGGCTTCATGATGACAGTGAACTCCAGAACACAGGGTGGTCTGGAACTTAGGAAGGGCCTAATCACTCAGAAAGTGGAATTCAGGAAAAAAAAAATCCTAATGTAGTTGTCAGAGGAAAACTGCTCAAATACTTTTAAAATGCAGCTTGATTAATTTATGAACAGGATTATGTGATACCATTCCCAGCAACGGCAAGGACAAAATTCAGTGACCTAGTGTAAGTTTGCATCTTTTGTTTTGACAAATGCAAGGCCAAGCTCCTCATCTCGAAGAATAAATAAATGGAAAATTAAACATAGAAAATACTTTAAATATTTCATTGCCACTTTATACTGTGAAATTGAAAGCAATCTTTTGTCCAGTTCGAAGTTATTAGAGTTTGTAGCTGTGAGGTTTGATAGCCGTGATAATAAATGGTATTGATATCCTAGCACAAAATGTATATCAGGACCAAAATGAGCAAATATGGACAAATCTAATTAAGCTGGTTTTGGTTTATTCATATCACAGCAGACAAGGGCTATATGACAAACAGCTACAAAGCAGGTGCAGCATACAGCAGTGGTTTGATTATTAAAAATTGGCATTTTATTCAATCCCAATCTGTATACAAATTCAGAGAAAGTCAGTCATACTATAATTGTATTTCACCGTAAAGAAAACCCTAATTTTCTTCCCAAAGTAATTGCATAGGTCGGGTTTGTCATGATTAATCAAGCCCAAACCTGAGCACGGGAAGACTGAAAAAAAAAAATCAAAATATTCTCCATGAGGCGTGGTCCAGGGTTAAATTTAGAATAATAGCACTTACATTTTTATAGACAAGTCACTGAAACTTTGTATAGCAAACTGCAGCTCCAGTGGAGGAAATACATGTTTCCACAGAGCATACTGCACAAAGGCAGCATTTTTCTATTGAGATACCTGCCAAAAATCTTACTTGAGCCAGAGGAACAACAGCCAAAAGTTGTGTTTCTATGTTCTTTGGTTTTAATAATCAGGCCAAATCAGGCGCAGTCAGCATGAGTTTATGAAGGGCAGGTCCTGTTTGAGTAACCTGACTTTCTTCTACAGCATGGTCACCCGCTTAGTAGATGAAGGAAAGGTTATGGATGTTCTCTGGACTTTGGTAAAGCCTTTGACACTGTCTTCCACAGCATTCTCCTGGAGAAACTGGCAGCTCATGGCCTGGATGAATGTACAATTTACTGGGTAAAAAGGTCTTTTCCCATCTAGGGTATTCTAAAAAATAAAAATATAATAATAATA
>VWZY01003688.1:1283408-1304486 GCA_013399075.1 Chloroceryle aenea | reverse complement strand
AATATAACAAACAGCTGCTATTTATCAGTGGCTGATTCATCAGGGAAGGGTGGGAAGCACAGGCAACAGGGGAGATTGAAAACAATAATCAAACCCACTGACACAACCATGGTCACAGGGTGATTTTGGAGTGAACACAGACCTGCACACTCCCTGTATGACTCACCACTGTGTCCAGTCTTGCTTGTGACATGCTGCTTATTCTGTGCTATCTCCTCTTTCCTCTCCACACGTTCCACCCTTTTGGCAGATTCTTCCATATGCTTGATTTTGACATTGCTTCAAATTCGGTCCTTCAGAGCAGGAATAGTCTTATTCCTAGGCCAGAAAACAGTCAGCTGCTTGATGGTTGTTCAAAGAGTATCAGTATAGCCTCTGCTGAGTGGGATTATATTCTTTCATACATGGGCATTTTGATCCAAAAAGACCAGCATTTTAGAGCACATGCAAAACTGGAGATCCTTTCACACTTTAGCCTGCCCTAAAACTCCGTCACTTTATGTGATACATATTTAATAGATAGGAAGCAATTTAATATACAGGAACCATCTCACATACAACACCTCAGCTCTGCACAAATGTCACTTCAGCAGGCAAGGCAAAAGTTGCTCAGTAAAGCCTGATAAGGATGTCTCACCTTCAGCCAGCTGCTGTTGGAGCTCAGCCCCGGCCAGCCCTGCCAGGGAGCAGTTCCAAGAAGCAGGCAGCCGGGCATGAGAGAGGGTAGAAGAGACACAGCTGCCTCTGGGATCTTTCTATGGGCAATGAATTATTTTTGTCTCACTGCTGTGAAGGGACACTTGTCTTTAAAGACCTGCTTTCCACAGGCTTAATTTAAACCCATAGCCCATGCTCACTTCATCAGGAGGAAAGAAGCGGAAGAGATTCACATTTTGTTTGCAAAATCCTGCTGTTTTAACTACTGACAGATACGATGATATCAAGCTGCAAAAATTATGAGGAGATTTTTCCACTAAGCATATATAGGCAAGATTTTTTTTTTCCATGCCTTGAAAATACTGTCCATCTGATTTTTATTTCTGCCTGTGTACATGCATCCTCTTTACAATGCTCATGCCTCTTCGAAGCAGAGAACCTACAAGCGTACCTGGGTAACAATGGTATTTTTTTAACTCTCCTGCAAAATAAGTGCATTTTATGTATAGTTTTTATAGGACAGCAAACTATTAATTTTATTATCTTAGTAGTAATTTTTGAGATATTATTCCTCATTTTAAAACATTCTAAGTTTAACAGCTAACATTCTAACATCAATAGCTAATCCAAACCTGAGCTTCTGAACATCCTAAAAAATACATTGCTAGCAGGAGTTGGAACAATATGCAGGAATGAAGAAAGAGATCCCTGGGGCTGCAGATGGAACAGCTGACATGAAAGCCAAAACACAAGCTGTGAAAGGATGGGCTAAGCTTTTGGTGTGAAGTCTTAGACATGAAGTTTCATGAGACAAACATTTAGCATTGTTGGCATCACCCTTTGGTTTCATAACATACGTGCACCTTAAGGATTAAGCACTTCACTTGATCTGCATTTCTAAATTATACCTGCTTTACTGTAAACAAAACCCGAAGGCCCAGACTCTCACAGGTAAATGGTCCCCAGCTTCTAGGAATTTGACTTCCAAGGATTTGGGAGTTTTATGTCTAAATGCCTTTGAGTGTCTGGGACTATTTTCTTCCCCTGTTCCTAGCAAATGGGCACAGAAGTGAAATGATAGAACAAAGAACAAGAGGAGGACTACTGGTACTAAGAAGGCTTCAGTTTAACCAGTCCCAGGGATGAATTTACAGGGATGGCTTTTGTCAAAAGGTGATTTGCAGCTGAGCACCTGGAGAAAATAGTTTGCACCTGGCACAGCTAAAGAGATCTTTTTCTACTAAGAAATAAAGCAAGAAGCATGGCAAAGATTTATGTAATCTTCATACTCAGGGTCAGCATCCTGGAAGAAGAAAATCAGATAAAATATAGCAATGGCTAAAGCTGGTAGAAAAAAGTACAACACTGAAAAAAAAAGTCAATATTAGCAAAAAGATGTGTGATATGAATAAGAGGGCTGTGCTTAATCCATCTTGGGAACTGAGAGCTGTCAAGAAGAAACAAGGATATATACTTGGAAACACATGGGATTTAGAAAGCTCACAGAGTGAGCTGTGGCTTGGCAGACTTGGCCTGATGCTGCAGATGCTGTAATGCCCACAGCAAAGTGAGGGGAGTGTGATCACTCCTGCAACAGTGTTTTTACAAGCATGCAATGTTCAGAAGAGATCAAAGTGTGGGATTAACTCAAGGATCTGTTTATTGCTTCAGGACCACAGATCTGATGTTCAGTAAATTTCCCTCCTTAACATGTAAGGCTTCTGAGCAGGACAAGCTGCTTCACATGGAGGCTGCATTACTACTACTTAAGCAACCCACTCTAGCCAGAGACATGCTGAGGGGAGGAATGGGCAGAGCTGAAACCTCACTAGCCAAGCATGCCAAAGCAGTGCTGCAAGGCTCAGAGCTGGAGGTTGCAGGCAATGTTCCAAGGGTCCCTCTGTAAGTGAGGGAGAGAACTTTTGTAGCAGCCCTGCAAAAGCTGCAGGTAGGTGCCCTTGCATCTGTTACTGCCCTTTGTACTGACTCCCACCGGTGCTGCCTTTGGGCCAGGATTGCTGCAGAACAGGCTGGCTAGCAGGGAGCTGCCAGGGAACTGCCAGGCTTTTCTCTAGTGCAGCTAGGAACAACTCCACTGCTCCAGTCGCATCACCACCATTCTGCTGGAGCATTTCTCCTTTTAATGGTTTTCTGCCTGCCCCAGTGTAGGATTTAGGATGCTGGTTTTTGCCTCTGAAACTCTACTTGAGCTCTGTTCTCAGCACTGCTGTGAGTTACGTAGCTTCCAGATCTTCTCTGTATCAGCAAGAGCCAGCGTAGGGGTCCTCTGTCCTCAGGAGACAAATTCTGCACATCCTCTCCCACTTTCTCCAGAAGGCTGTCTTTGTCTTCTATGAGCAGGCACAAGTCTGATTTTCATACACTTTCCTGAGCCACCAAACATCCTTCTCATAGTACCACCCGATGGTGTTCATGCACTCGCCTTCAGGCAGCTTTACCCAGCTTGGCTTTACTGCTTTCTGCCCAACCTAGTAAATGACACAGCCCACTGAAATCAGTGGAAATACTTCTCTTGACTTCAGTGGGCTTTGGAGCAAGCCTGTGATAACCCTGATGAAGAGTGTACTCAGCAGCCCATCTGAAGCCAGTGATGATGGTCCCATCACCTGAAGTGGAAAGCACTGTGCACCCCAAGAGCATTGTCTGCTCTTCTCTTGCTTGCTGTGCCCCTTCACACGTGGTTCTTCTGTCCTGCTTAGGTGGGGCAGGTCCAGCCTTTCCCCATGAGGTGCAGGTGATTGTGTGCCTGCAGCTTGTCCTGTGAACAGAAGCATGATGTGTGGCACTGTGTGGAGCAGAAGGAAAGCTTGGGGGCAGGAGCTGTCTCCCCGGGAAAAAAAATGTGCCTTTGCATTAGCTATGTAATTTAGACAATTATCTTAAATGTGGAAACCAGTTTTTCTTATACAGTGTGTGAGCACACAGTGCCCAGTACAGTGGCCTCAAGTCTAACTTATAAATATTACAAATGCTAGTACTGTTATTTATATTAAACAAAGGATTAACTATTGTTTCATAGTGAGATGTTCAAAATATTTGGCAGCCTTGGGGCTTGGATGACATCAGTTTTGACTTTCAAACTCCAACTGCCACCTTGTGGTAAGGTGGGGGAGACATCTGTAGGAAATCAGCAAAAATACGGATACATAGTAAATACTCGTCCCTTTGCTTCAACGACTCGCAGTATTTATGTATTCTTAAATATATTTTGACTATACTTCAGGCAAATTAATAAAAATTCTTATGTCATGCTTTAAAAAGTCAACCTAACTTTTTGTGATTGTTTGTCAATGCAAAACATAAACCCATTTCCTCATTCTTGTATGTAATTGTACTGAAACTACCAGTGCATTCATACGAGTATTTTTTTTCAAGATTAGACCCAAATACAGCTTACAGGAAAACAGTAACTATAAAGGCTGCTGTCACGGTTTAGAGTCAGGGTGGCCCCTTAGACCAGTAACAAATGCTCCCTGTTAACCCCTCTCCCTCCCCACAGGGGAAGAGAAAGGGAACAGGGGAGAGCCAGCAATTTGAAAGGAAACTAGAACAGCTTTAATTAAAATAAAAATAATAATAATAAAAATGGAATATATACGAATGTGTGCAAAGCCAGNGTCAGAATAGGGCCACACAAATTGCTGAAGGTGAACAAGTTGTAATGCATCATCTGGTCTGAGGTGCTTGTGCCTGCTCTTGGACCATCATGGTAATTTTAAGGTAAAGATAATTTTAAGCAGCTTTCTCTTTCACTATAGGCCAAGCTGCCACAAATTTCTCACCTTGATTGTCAACCAGGAGCAAGCACAATGGAACAGTAGATGTGCAGTAGTCTGTTACAGCAATGTGCTTCTTCATCTCAGCCTTCAAGCATCAGACCAGCATAGAGATGTGCTGGCATGATCTTTTCAGCTAGAGTGAATGTCCTTGAGTCATCTAATACTATTTATGAAATATGATAGATGAAAAGCTAGTGCATTTCAAATTGAAAAGTGCAGCCGAGGTAAAGATTGCAGACACATACCAGTGCTTTGTGTATCCATGACTTTTCAGGAATATAGCGGTTTAAAAAATAAGGTGAAGGTAACAAGAAGCCCATAAGACCTGGAGTTCATATCTTGTCCCTCTGCTCACACTATACAAGAATTAACACTTTTTTTAAAGCATAAAGTGGAGTCATCCACTACTGAAAGTAACAAACTAAGAGGGATGCAGTCATACAGGAGGGAATGTAAAACGTACGGAGAGCCTGATGCTGACTCTCCTCCTAAGTGAGCCTAAAAAGACCCAGATAAGCTGCCTGGGACATATAGCACCAGGGCAAGCCATTTTCCTTCCCACTGTGTCTGTTACAAAGTGCAGTACCTCCGGGAAGTAGTTTTTACAAAGTATTCTTCATCCCAAAGTAAATAGAATCACAAAGTGGTAGGGGTTGAAAGGGACCTCTGGAGATCTAGTCCAAGCCCACTGCTAAATCAGGCTCACCTAGAGCAAGTTGCACAGGAACGCATCCAGGTGGGTTTTGAAACTCTCCAGAGAATGAGACTCCACAACCTCTCTGGGCAGCCTGTTCCAGTACTCCATCACTCTCAGAGTAAAGAAGTTTTTCCTTATGTATAGGTAGAAGGAACTCACAAATTTCACAAGTTCTCCGTGAACTGCTGCCCTGTAACACACTGAGCCCTGTTTGTAGGAGAGAGCTGCTGAGAATTCCCATGGATGGGGGTCTGCAGGTCCTTATGGGGCTCCCTGAGGAAAACCTATGAGCCTGGCCCCTGAAAACCCTATGATCACAAAGGCTGCTCTGACTTGGCTCATATCTCACCATCAGCCCACCTGGCAGCCAAACTCCCAGGAAGGATAAATATGGAAATTCCTTCTTAATGGTTGGGGTGCAACTGCTTTTCTGGGTGATTTAAATCAAAGGTGGAAAATCTCAATAGTGTCCTTCTAGCTATGGTTTCATCCAACAGCCCAAGTAGGTGCAGGTGTGAACCACTTCTATGTGATGCATGGCAGCAACTCATGCCTAGCCATGTGTGGGCTTGTGTCTTCACAGAGTGCTGTCAGCACAGGGACAGGAGTGGCAAAGACAGAAGGAAAAGGGAGGGAGGGGAAAGTGTTCAGTGGGTGATGGTGCTGTGAGAGAGAAGGTCTGAATTTAGATGAAGGATGAGCAGGGGAAGGAAAAGATTTGACTATGGACCCATGCAGCCTCCTCTGCTTGCACCTGAGTTAACTCACATTAGTCCCCTGTGCTGTGTGAGATCCCCCACCCCATAACATGTTTGTACAGCTCTGCAGGCCCCTCATCCCAGCATTTCCCCTTCCTAGAAGCACTGTTTGTGGTCCCTGAGTACACTAGGGAAATCCTGCTGCTCAGGGTATTGTACAGGAGACCGGTCCAAAACAACACGGTAATGCCTTGGGGCTTTTATAGATCAGGGTACCTGTGAGACCTGAGTGGTGAGGGCCTCTTGTGGAGGCCTGCCTGATGCCTGGAGGATTGAAACTAGGATCAACATGCCAAATGCAGTCCCAAGGAGTATTGAGCTACTTCCCACAGGAAAAGTGCCCTGGGGATTTTTTTCTTTTCTGAAATGCACTAGTTAAAAGGCATCTGCAAGCAGAGCATCACATCCCATTGCAGTCAATAAATCAGCAACAGTAACTATGAAAGGAACTGTGAGTGCTTCTCCAGCTAAGAAACAGCACCTAAGACTAGTGTCTTTTAAGGTAAGTGTATGTCAGGAGCAGAGGGTAATCATGTGGTTAATGAATCTTAATGTTTATAAAGCCCATGGAGATAACTCTTATTTTGGTGTTATTGCTAGTGTGTCTGTCCTTGCTTTCATAAAAAGAGTGTGGTGATATCTAAGAGTGGCATTTCAATGCTTGAAATGCTCCTCATATAAATAGAACAAGCAGATCAGCATGACTGAGTGATAAAATTACCTTCTGGTCTTCAGGAACTTCAGCATGCAACTGTGGTATAGGGACCTCAGTGTACCCCTCTTCGCAGCACAAACAAATACTTTGGAAATGGATCTGGAGGAGACATACAAAGAGGGAGAGAATACGGAGGGGAAAATTACTCGAGCTGCAGCTGCAAAGTTGGTGAAAAAGGCTTTTCTCGAAGCCCTGAAGTCTAATGACTTTCAAACACTGGAAGAGCTCTTGAGCCAGAAGAAAATAGACGTGGACACGGTGTTTGAAGTGGAAGATGAAAACCTGATTCTGGCATCCTACAAACAAGGTAAATGTGACAGCATTCACCAGCCAGAAAGTAGATGGGTTTGAGAGACTTTCAAGAAACTGTGGCCTTTTATCTTCTGAAGCTGCAGTGTAGGCTGATTCACAGGCAGTAATGTCTCAGTAGGTTCATATAGCCATGGTCACCACCGCAGGGGACCTTATCAGCTGTACCCGCCGAGCCTGATGGAGGGCAGGCCAGAGACCAGCCCGAGCCTCTGTGCTGCTGAGGCAGCTGCTGCAGCTTCAAGGGAGTCCAGAAAGAGGAGTCCTTTGTCATTTCCTCACAGAGAACTCAGGGGCAAACGCAGAATAGGTACATGCAGGCTAATGGTGGTATAGACATTTCGTGCATGTACCCAGTCACAGATACAGACCATTTAGAAACATAAAATATTCAGTGCCTTCCATTTTTAATTTACAGTAGTTGTAGTGTGAATTCTCCCTAGCTCACGAACGCTAAGGAAATCCTGCAGACCTTGGATGTTGCTGGATGGGAGGTTTCTTTTTCAAACTGCCAGAAAGTGAGGATGTGCTCGTTTATCAAAGCAGAAAAATCATCTGGAAAAACACAATCAGAAAAGACATGTGTTTTGGAGTATAGAAAACCCAAACCAGTCCTCAGCCAGATGGGATGAGTTTCCAAAAACTTACAACTTAAAGCAATAAGCCAAGTTTGCTCTCTGCTAAAATCAACATACTTCATGACCTACTTTCTGACAGACTCTTTGTATGTATCTAGAAAACAGTAATGATGAGCCTCTGCCAGAAGCTAATCCTATGTATAGATAACCATTTCTAGTCCCAGCAGTACAGCAAATGCGCTTTCTTTTCTGTGGCATAAAGAAGAGAAAACATCCCACTTCTTGTCCTTTTCTGTGTTTATCTCCTTTTGATTTAATCAGGGTGAGTTTGATATAGTCATGACGTGATTCCCTTGGGGACAGTGTCTGAACTAAGCCATAGAGTGATGAATGTATCTTAAAATACCTTTTATTCTCTCCTAAGCAGGCTGAGATACATTCTGGTTGTGGTTTGAGACTAGAGAATTAATGCATAGATTTTTAATCATTTAGCTGCCAGCATTAACCTGTCTTTTTTGGAGAAGTCTCTTCTTTCTCCAAAAAGTAGAGAGGTAAATGCACCCTGTGGCCTAAATCACAGCAGTGTGTTCACTTCATCTGAAAGGCAGGAGGTACTCTATCGATTCTTGTGCATATTTACTTTTATTCTGAATCCCCGGAGGTAACAGTGATATGAGATGGAGATTTCCTTGAGAAGGGAGAGGGGAGACAAATCAGGCCCCACCATGCCACCATTCAGACAGCCTGAATTTTGCCACAGCCCTAAGTGATGGAGTGAAAAAGAGATGCCATTGGTGATGGAGTGACATTGCTTTCTCCCTTCCAAAGAGGCTGGGAGCTCCTGAGGACACTGACTTTGTGTGCACCAAGGCTTTTTCACGTTTCTACCCAAAGAGACAGGCAATGTTAACAAAGCCTCCCAAGGATACAACACACATGAATACTATAAAAACTGTATCTATATGACATTAATGTTGAAAAGCTTTATAGAACTAGAGATTTAAAAATACAGGTCTGAATTAATTTGAACTCATTATATACAATCAATATTTTTTTCTGTGTCTTTTACATGATAACACTTTTCAACCAGACATTTGACCAAGGAGAATTTGTTAAATCAAGAAATATAGGTCCATTCTAGCTAAGATGCAGCTGCTGTATCTAAAAAAAAGAGAAAAGAAGTAGTTTTAAATGTCTCCTGTTCTTCTCCACATTATTACTATTTTTTATCTTTTTTTTTTAAACTAATGATTATAGTAATCGCTTCTGAGACTGTCTCTGTGCAATCATTAAGCATGTAGTCCTATTTTGGGGACAATTATTTAAGTTTTATTTGGTTTTGCACCTGTTTGTAAGTCAAAAACCAAAAATCTGAAATGTTTAAAGAAAAATCCAAACATTTTGGAGTTAAATTTCATTCTCAATTATCACTATTTCTGTTTGGCAATGTGCAGCCACATTGCCAGGAGTCGTCTATGTGCAATGCATCTCTGGAGGTCTGAATCCAGCTCCTGCCATGCAAGATCCTGCCATTTCCCACACAGAAACAGTAGGATGAGCTATCTGTTGAGGCACTGGCCTAAGTAAGTGTTATATTTTCATTCCAGTGTTACCTTTGTTCAGATATTGACAGACTGAAGATCCCATTTCTTCCTTAATATTTGGCTGGTAGTATTTCAAATGCTCTAAGAATCTTTTTATTTATTTATTTATTCTCTAGTCTACACAGGCCACAAGAAAAACAAAAGCTGCTTTCAGAGCACAGCTACATGGGAATTATATCTCCAAAAGGCAGGATATTTAACACATATAGTAGAAGTGCTTAAGGATAATGAAGTTATGCTTGAGACAACTTTGTGGGCATTATGCTGTAGCTGGTAAAATTATAGTAAATCAAAGCAAAACTCCAATTCTTCCTTCTCTCTCAATTATTCTCAGTAGGTGAGTACTCCAAAGAAAAGTCTTTGTCAAGGATGGTTAAACATTTTCACTTTGTGCAGGGTACTGGCTGCCTAGCTACAAATTAAAAATATCCTGGGCAACTGGCCTTCATCTAGCTGTCATGTATGGACATCTGGAGAGTCTTTCGGTCCTTCTCAATCACAAAGCTACAATCAACTGCCGGCCCAATGGAAAAGCTGCAATCCATGTAGCATGCGAGGTGGAAAACGTTGAGTGTCTCAAGATCCTTTGTAACCATGGAGCTAAACTGAACTGCTTTTCAATGAGTGGGCAGGCGCCTTTGCACTTCTGCACAACACGAACCTCTGTGCCTTGTGCCCAGCAGCTGGTTTGGAGAGGTAAGGCAAAGCTGTGAAGTGTCTCTTGTGGCATGCCCAGAGTTGGTGGTCATAGTCTGTCATTTCTCTTAGGAGGCAATTTGTCTTATCTCTTCCATCCACAGCTGACCCATGTCTTCATCTCAGACTCCTTTTCCCCTTCTGTTTGATCAGAGGAAGTTTCTCCCATTCTGTCCTTCCCTCTCCCTGGCCTCTGGCCCTTATTCTAGAATTGTCTCCCATTTTAGTGCCTCCAGCCCACTACCCAGTCAGTACCTCAGCAGAAGGCCTTCTCTGAAACAGGGAGTGTCTCTCATATTTTTTCTGTCTCTTCAGCAATTTTTACAATTGAGATGCTTTCATGTGAAAGTGCACGCTTCTCCTCTTCCTTCTTCTTCAAATTTCCTTGATCTCAGTACAATTCTCCAACCACTTGGTTTTTTGAGACCTGGCCTTGAAAAACCAGATGGAGTTTTGCATACCGTCTCTTTGCCAGCAACCAGACTCCTGCACCTATGTAGGGACTGTGGAAAAGAAAGACTATTATACAAGATTTTTGTTTTCCCACAGTAAGATTCATGGTGCTGTTGGTCATCTGTAACAAATGAAGCTATAAATGGATGTAGTTCCTGGATAAATATATTGGTGTTCTATGCTATTTCCTTAACACAGGGATGCTGATTCAGGACACCATAAAAGACAGACATAAAAGGTATGGCAAAGTCAAGTAGTTCAAGTCTTCAGTTGCAAACAGACAGATTCTCCTCTTTATCACACTGTGCCATGGAAAATACAAATTGTTTTGCTTTTTTTTTATTTACATGTGTTGTTAGTGAAGGCTTTTCCTGAGATGCAGAGCCCAAGTATGTTTTGTGGGCAAGGCATTCTGAAGTATTGAATGAATAACCACATCACTTTTCTTGTGCTGGAAACTTACAAATTATTCTGTTTGGTAGAAAAGAAAAGAAATTCTGCCAGTTGTATCCTGCCCAAACCAAACAGACTTGACAATAGGAGCTGAATTTACTACCATGGAAAAGCTTAAAAGTCAAATGCACTCTTATAAAATATAGCACAGGATGAACACAAATGAAAGGATGTATTTTGTAGGCTTTCTCCACCCACCCATCAGCAACAGAGTAATAATACTTTACAAGGTACCCTTCATTCCAAAGCACTCAGTAATCTTCAGTCTCATTATGAGCTGAATGTTGAAACTCCAAACAAAGAGGGAAAGGTATGGAGCAAAATGTGGCAGGTGTGCACATTCACATAGCAGCACCACCCAACAGCCAAACCCAGGCTTTCGGTTAATGTCCCTGCACCAAAGTTTCCAAGATTCATGTCCCACTCTGCCATCTCCACTTAGAGGTGTCACACTGGGTCAGTTCAAACTTCTGGTTTGGGAAACTCGCCAGCCCAGCAAAACTAATCCTGTGTTATTTACCACCTCCGAACTTAGGTTGCTAGTACTCACATGGACATCTAACAACTAACATTCAACATGGCTTAACAGCATTAGCACTCTGGCTTTCCAGCCTAGAGGTAATTTCTGACTCCTCTTCCTCCCTCCCAATCCTGACAGCTCAAGCTTAGTGTAAGTTTGGCCACGCAAGGCCAGAGAGAAGAGGGCTGGACACAGAGCATGCACTTGCTCTTGCACAAGTACTTTATTGACAGATTGCCAAGGACCCCAGGTTCAAGGAGCCCTCGTCCACCCAGCTGCTGCCATCTCGTTCAGCACCCTCCATCTCTGGAAGAAGCCCCTTGCCCCTCCAGCCTGATGGCCCCGCTGCTTTCACACTGACCAAGGTCCTGCTTTCCCCTGCGGACTGGGGTCTCGCCACTCTTTCCGCTTGTCTCATAAGCAGTGTTTAATGCTATTCCTACAGTCATTTGCCTTTCTTTAGAGCAAATTGCTGGTAGCTGGCAAGCGCGAAGGTGTCCGGGAACCGGGCTGCAGCAGGAGGNGGCCGCGGTAGCGGGCGCTGAGCACTTGCGAACAGGCTCCAGACCCTCAGCTGAGGACTTGGGCAGTGGGCTGGGGTTTTTTATATCATCTGCGAGTCTATTACAAAATGTCCTTTCTTCCAGGCTTGCACTTAGTGAGGTGATGCAGGAAAGCGGTCTCGGGGTGTAGATGTGAGCAGAGCTGTTCTCTGGAGTTGGAGTAAAGCTCTCCTTTTCCCTTCAGTTCTTAATTTATAGGAAAAGGCATCTTACACAGACAGAGGTTTGAGCATGCATGTTCATCCAAAACAGAGTGTTCAGATAAACTCTTTTGACAGCTTGGGGCCAAGCTATCATGTCTGAAGCTGGATCCAAGAACCTAAAGATTCTAAGGGTTTCCCAGAGGCTTAAGAAATGCAGGATCCATGTCCCTAGCTATCTGTGTTTCCACATATGTCTGTCATGCCAGTTGTCCACCTTCACCTTCTTTCATAGCAGGGCTCAAGAAGAGTGATGTCTCAACCAAGATTTCATTGCCTTCATTTTTTTTCCCATCTTTCTTTGGCAGGAGCAAATGTGAACATAAAAACAAACAACCAAGATGAGGAGACTCCTCTGCACACTGTTGCACGTCTGGGTATCCCAGAACTCGTGGCCTTTTATGTGGAACAAGGAGCACATGTTGATGCGCTCAATGCCTACATGGAGACTCCCTTGGCCTGTGCAGCCTATTGGGCCCTGCACTATAAGGATCAGATATACAGCTCGGATCACCACCTGATCTGTCGGATGCTCTTAGACTATAAGGCTGAAGTCAATGCTCGTGATGAGGATTTCAAATCACCGCTCCACAAAGCTGCCTGGAACTGTGATCATGTTCTGCTGCATATGCTGCTGGAGGCAGGAGCAGAAGCAAACATTATGGATGTCAATGGCTGTGCACCCCTACAGTATATCATAAAAGTGACATCTGTGCGGCCAGCTGCCCAGCCTGACATATGCTACCAGCTACTACTGAATCATGGAGCAGCTAGGATATATCCTCTGCAGTTCCACAAGGTTAAGGATGGCTTTGTACAGGAGGGATATAGGGAGAGGTGATGTCTTAACCAGGAATGGGATGAGAGATCCAAACTTCAGGGTTTGGTGGTATCTGGATTTGCTGGAGTCCTCTAAACTGTGGCCTCAGAATGCTCAGAGCCTTGTGAGCTGACCTGTTCTAAGAATGGCTTCATTTAACTCAAGTGAAATTACAGTTGCTAATCCCAGAACTCAGACCCCGATCCCATTTTTTTTTGTTCTTAAACCACCTGAAACCCCAAACTCTGAATGCTAGTTCAAGACTGACTTTTTTAGAGCAGATTCACTTTCTCATTTCAGAAAACACATGCCTTTGTTAAACCTGGCTTCATACAGGTTTAACTGGGTTATAGGAAATGCATATTTCATGGCCTCTACTAAAGGTTGGAAATCAGACCAGTCAATTCGGTTTATCACTTGTGACCTTTTAAAAATCTATTCAAAATTAAACAGATCTCAATAAAGTTCTGGCTTATTCAGAAATGTGAGAAATTTCTGAATGTCAGCAAAGCCCAAGACGCTGACAGAAGTAGTTGGCAGTCTTACTTTATCAGACAACTAAGTTTGCTGTAGTCAGGACATACTCTTTCTCATCCCTCTCCCTGAGCAACATTTTGCAGCTTCTCCACTGTGTATCTAAAGTTTTAACAAGCCAAGCAACTAGAAGCCTTTGAATAAATTGCCAAGCTTCTGTCTGTGCCCTCTTGAGCCCAGGATGAGCTGGCCCTGTGTGTAACAGAGCAACATGTAACCTCCTAGAGTGTGTTTGAGAGCCAGGTCTGGGGTCACCTCTTCCTGCCTCCACCTTTCTCCTGCTGCAAACCATCATCTGTCCTCTGTAAAATATGTAGGATGAGGACATTCTGCAGTTTTGTTTGTGAAACCCTGGTGAGTGTGTGGGACAAAATTGTGCTGTTCCAGGGGCCTCATGTGGCTTGGAAGCATTACTTCTGAGATGTGGTATGTCCCTGTCTTTTAAATTTTCCTGTAGCAATGCATTTTTCATTGATATGACTGGATTTTTTGCCGTTCTTGTGCTGTATGACCAGAGACTATTGTGTATAGCTTTGACTGGTTTTGAGTTGCTCACTTCAGCTATGAACCAAATCTCCAGATTTGGGTGATTAATTCCACCCTGTCAGCAAGCTATACTGCTCTGGAGATCTAATCCTCTACTTCCGTATGGTGTTCAACTGAGATGTGCACAGCTCCACTGGGGCTAGCCTGTGGTTTCTTGCTGTACTTGCAGTAAGTAGCATAGACAGGGCTTGTTTCTTTTGCATCCCCCACCTTATCCCTTATCCTTCTCTCACAATTATTTGGCTGTTTCTGTTTCAGTAGGAGATTGCACAGTGCCAGTCATCCAGGCTATAGCCCCAGCTTCTTGGTGGTACTCACAGTCTCTGTGCATCCTGCCTGCAGGTGCTACAAGCCTGTCATTCCCACCCTAGAGCTGTGGAGATTGTCATCAACACCTATGAACACATCAAGTCAACATCTAAGTGGAAAGCAGCCATACCTGATGATGTATTTGAGGTAAGATCTTAATGATTTGAAACCAAGTAAAATCCAAGCTGATTGTTTGCATTCTCTGTATCCAGCCACAGAGAAGTGAGAATACTTTTTAAAGAGAAGAACATCCCAGGGGCTCTGGGATTCCTTCATTTACGATCACTCACTTGACAAAAAAAAAAAAAAAGCTGATTGACCAAAGACATGCTTTTGAGAAATTTTTGTTGTTATCCTTTGGAGCACACCCTGTCAAGGATGCTGTGGGAGCTCAGCTGTACCTGCTCTCAGAAAGTGCAAAGATTCTGTCTGTGACTGCTGTTTCTTCAGCTCTGTCAATGAGTATATTTATATTTTTCTAAGTCAGCAAATATTTTAAGAGTGCCATGTTACACAGGTATGGCTATGTATCTTTAAGTTTTGTTGCATAGGTTGGGTTTCTATGAGCAGGACTGGTTAGTTGTAAATTCACATGACAATTTAAATGGAAAATAAGAGATAAAAGAGGGAAAGGTGTTGGCAGAAGGCAAAACTGTGGGAGAAATGACATGCTTTCATAATTATCCCTTTACTTCAAAAATCCTCATAGACCAAATGTTCCATTTTAAACCTAGTTTTTAATTAATACTCAAAATTTTAAATCCATGCTGAAGTTAAGCACACCAATATTCGCTGCACATTATCAGCGATGTTCAGGGAACACTCTTCATACTATAATGAAGAGATATATAGCTAGAGGAACTGTGAAGCTTTTTTCAGTTAGATGTGTTCAGAAAAAAAATAAAAGAAATCATTCTGGATGAACACAAAATGAAAAGGTAAAGGTCTTTTTTCACCCTAATAGTAGTAACAACAGCTACTCTAGTAGTAATAATTTCTCCAAACAAAAATTTAAATCTGAATTATTGAAAATTCTTATTTGCAAAAGTCCACAGTTTCTCTATTTCTTTGTTGAGATTTTTTTTTGTGCAAGCTATTTTCTGATTTTGATAGGAAATTGAAGAAAATTTTTTGTTGATGCAAATCCATAGTTTTACATACAGAAAGTGTATCTGAAAATATGTGTAACCCAGTCTGTAGAGTAGCAAGATTATAAAATAAGGTCAAGTCACATGTAGTCACATGTATTTACCATTTGCTTCTTTGATTGTAACATAATTTGTATGCATCTGCACTTTTCTTCTCATGGGAATGTAATTTTATTTATTCTAAAATGCCAGCAGGGTGGTAAGACCAAAGGTACTTTGCTGTTTGCAGCCCCAGCAAACTGATGAGTAAGGCCGGCGTTGTGCTGCCTGGCTGCCCCGCAGGGAGACTTAGAGGATTGCCTTGTCCACTGACACTGAGCTAGCTGGCTGCGCCGCCTGTTCAGATCAGTAACCACCACAGAGGAGTCCCCACCTCAAACTGATGGATATACCATCAGTATACCATGGACTTACCAAACTCTCACTAAATACACGATGCAAGCATAAGAATTTTGTGCAGGTATTCAGCTGTACCGAGTCCCTGGTGCTTGGTGTGCCCCTAAGGAACAGAATGGCTGTCAGTGCTTTTTACCATGTTCTGGCAAGAGCTGCATGTGGGCAGGGGAAAGGGAGGGAAGGAAAAACAGCCTTAACACACTTCTGTTTTTTCACAGCGGCACCAGGATTTCTACGACTCTTTGTTCAGTGTGTGCAGCAATTCACCACGGTCACTCATGCACTTATGCAGATGTGCAATTCGGGGGATATTGTCAGAAAGGTGCCACCGAGGAGTCCCCTTGCTCTCCATCCCCTTGTCCATGAAGAAGTACCTGCTGCTGGAACCAGAAGGAATCATTTATTGAGCTGCAGCACAGTGAACGTCAGAATCTCCCTTTGTGGATCTGCATGCCTCTGTGAGGTGCTGGAGATGCAGGCATGATCCTGACACATCCCTTCGCTTCTGTACAGTCACAGGCCAGCCTGAAGCTGGGCTGGAATTCTCCATCTCTCCTTGCAGCCACTCTCTTTCCCTGCACTGAGGAATCACAACTGCAGGCTGCAGGTTGCACTGGAGGAGGCAGAGATGGAAAGGCCTCTCACTCCAAGCAAACACGGGGATGCATACTTCCATGCTTTGTTCAGCCCAGTTTAAATTCTGCTGCTACTGCTTCCTTTGGTGTTTATTCCACTGCCTGCTAGATAGCATTAGATTCAATTTGAACAACCTTTGATACTGTCATTTTCTTCAGCTGTTGTTCTGGGAGTAAAAGAAAGGATACTGACAAAAAATAGGACATATAACAGAGTCACAGAAATGCTTTCCCAGAAGGAAATAGGTGAACTGCATTGAATCGTGACCACAGACAGGATTTCAGTAGTTCCCATGTATTCCTGTAGGTTGATTCTCAGTTCAGTGTTATTTCACTACACATTTCTGTATTTTGTAAAGCTTTGTCATAATCATCCTTTTTAATTGTGAGACTTGCTTCCATTATCAGTAATAGTACGTGAACAGGATTGAAACCTGCAGTACTGAAATTTCTGTACATTGATATTCCTGCCCAGGTAGCTTTTAGCAGATGCTGCCTCTGTTTCCACTCTTACTGTGGCTGATTCATGTCCTTGTGTCAAGAAACACAGGTAGAATGGACTTGCCCCTGCATCCCGCCCAGCTGTATTTATACATATCCATGTATCTATCCCTCAGGATGGTGTTGAATGAGATCTGGGAAGAATACAAACCCTCCTCTTAATTGACTGTGAAAGGAATCTTGCCTGCTAACATGGACTACGCATCTAATTTTTTGGCAGCTAAGTGAAAGTGCAGGTGAAAGAAAACCCACCTTAACTAAAAGGTGTTTTCAAGATTAAAATGTGTTTGCTGTGATGTTACAGACCTGATTTGCAGGCTCTGTGCTTTTGGGCCTGCCAGCACTGTTTTTTCTGCTCAGCAGGAAACCTTTACTCCTGACCAAGCTACTGTCTCCAGTCCAGGAGGATGAAATGCAGGGTAGAGAGAGTTCACACACTAAGTATCCCCAGCAATGGCAAGTGTATGATCTGACCTCAGTTAAGCCCCGTTTTTCTTCACTTTTGTATTTTGATACAATCCATCTGTGCTGTTCCACATTTTTTAGACGCTGACAATTCTGGGCGTTGTTAAAAGGGAGGTGAGCCGTGACCACCACTGGGAATCAGTAACTCCTGACTTAGCATTGCATCTCTGCCTGTGAAGCTACCAGTCCTCATTATTCCTGGTATCTTTTTGCAAGAGATCCCCAGCACATCCTCTTTGCAGCTGGACAGGAGTGGCCAAGCTGTTCAGTGCCTCTGTGCCTTGCAGAGTGGCAGTAAAATCACTTGAAGAAATGTGCAGGTTATTTAGTGCTATAAATCACTTCTCTTTCATTTCATCTCAGTTTTCATGAAACAAAGTCTGTATGCTGTGTTAGGACAGAATTCATGGGTTTGTTTATGTTTAGCTAGCCAGCAACATGGATTGCTCTTTAACAGTTTCCAGTTCCAATAGAGAATTTCAAAGCCAACACAGACCATGAGAAAATGCTTTCTTGTGTAAATGGTGTTGTAATACAGACCTCTGTTCTTTACTAAGCTGATGAAACATTTCTGCGGAGTTACGGAGATATCTCTATCGAGGACACTACAGTAGGTTACAAGGGAGAATGATCAGGATCTGGGGCAGGCTGTCTACAGAGCAATCACCTGAGGCAGTTTCAGGTCAGTAGGATCCATTGAATTCTTCAGTGAGGAAAAGCAGTGAATTTGGAAGGACAAAAAAAGCTTGAGTTATCTAAACCCACTGTTCTTTTAGGTGATGTACCTATGTAAATCAGGCATGAGGAAGAAGATTTGCAAACTGGTCAAGGCAAGAAAACATTTGTTGCTTTCTGAACAGTCTGTCAATGGGGCAAACTGGGTAGTCCAGAAGAAAGAGATGGAGGTAGCTGATTTTATTTGGAACACATTCATGTGCTGGCTGCTTCTGGAAGTGAAATTCTGCATCTGGAAGAGGGAGGTTTAAGGCAGAACAATAGCAGCGTTTTCTGACCTGTCATAGTCAGGACTGTCTTGCTGAGAGAGAATAAAAAAGGCTGTCACCAGTGTTCCTAAATTCCCTCTGATCCTCCCCCTCTGCAGTGAACATGCTTAATTTTTATTCTATGGGCACCCAGCCTCACTTCCAAGCTTTGTACCAAGCAGGTGCCAGATTATAGCCATTGTGGTATCTGACAGGGAGCACAGTGGGATCAGGCTGATTATAGTCATAGGAATTTGCAAGCTGTTAAAAACACTGGAGAACATCCCTATCACAAAAAAAAAAAAAAAAAAGACCTGATTGATGCACTTTTATTGCTTCTGTTGTTGGAGTTAGACCAACAGTAAGCAAACCTTCTTTGTTGGAGTTAGAAAGACCAACAGTAAGCAAACCTTCTTATTTGTTACCTTTCACCATTTCTTTCTCTTCTTCTCTTACTGTATTCAATTCCCACATACTGGTTGCTCATGTGAGGCATGGGGGTACCTGATAATAAACTCAGCATTTATTAAATTTACGGGATGCACAGTCTTATTATTCTGACTTAGTGCAGACGCCTTGAAATTTCATACTATTATATAACTCCTGATTGTGCTTTTGGATTTTCAAAGCTGCAGTGGATTGGATGGCTGCTATTGGAAATAATGAGAGACTGAGCTGTCACCCCTACGCTGCAAGTTTGAACATCACCATGACCTAAAATGTCAGAAAATTGTCTTCAGGGTTGTTTGATGTCTTCTGTGAAATGAGTTGCTTTTTGCCATTTGGCTCCTTAATAGAGATGTAGCCATGTTTGAGACATTTCCACTGCATTTCACAGCCTGTTAGGATACTTAAAGAACAGATGGGCACAAAGACTGAACTATCCTTTCCCATTGTCAGCTCCTTCCCACAGCTCCCTTCTCAGTGGATAGCAATAAGATCACATGTTTTGGTCATTGTGCTTTTTAAGAGGTGTATATGAAGAGGTGTTCTTAATCCACATGCATTGTTGACAAAAGAAGCTATCCCATCTATGACCATAGGGACACTCTAGATGTATCTGTGGGTCAGTGCAGAGACATTATTCATCTGTTCATGAAAATGTGGAGATCCTCTTTGTAAAGTGCTCTTGCAATGATTTTAAACTTAGTGCCTGATGTCTGATTGTATCCAGCTTGACTCAGAATTCCAGTAATTTGTTCATGGAGAGTATATAGGTGAAACTGAAGTCTAACAGTGATCAGGACTGTATTTTCCTGCAAAACCTTTAAAAGTCTGTTCATATTTTGTCAGCTGTTAGATACTAGGAAATGAGTGCAAAACAGCATGGCTGGTTCAGCTTTCCAACACTGTTGCTTGTCCTGATGGCTCAATGCTAAGAAGAGGAGGCAGAGACTGCAAAGCAGGAACTCGGGACACTGGAATATGAAGCAGTAAATGTTCCCTAGTCCCTGCTCAGCTTCCAGCCAACTTGATTTTAAACCTTCCACCATTTGTCCTTGAGAGGCTAGTTTCCCAGGCTGCTGGTGGCAGGAGGGGGAGGATGTATTCTCAGCAGCCTCCTACTTTGTACAGTAGTATCAGGACCATAAGGGTTGCACAAGGCTTAGAGATGTGATAAGTAGGTCTTCTCTCCACAGAGGTGGCTTTGTATAAGTGGCCCATGTGAACGTCATGAGGTCCTGTACCTGGGTTGGGGCAATTACCAGGATTAATACAGGCTGGGGGATGAAGAGATTGACAATAGTCCTGCGGAGAAGGACCTGGAGGTACTGATGAATGAAAAGCTGGACATGAGCTGGCAACATGCTCTCACAGCCCGGGAGGCCAACCATATCCTGGGTTGCATCAAAAGAAGTGGGGCCAGCAGGTCAAGGGAAGTGATTCTCCCCATCTAGTCCACTCTGGTGAGACCCCACATGGAATACTGTGTCCAGCTCTGGAGTCTTCAGCACAAGGACATAAACCTATTGAAGCGCATCCAGAGGAGGACCACAAAAATGATCAGAGAGCTGGAAGAAAGGCTGAGAGAGTTGTAGTTCAGCCTGGAGAAGAGAAGGCTCCAAGGAGACCTGTCATGGAGGCACCCACAAAGCAAACAGCAGCCCCTATCCAAAATGATGTTTATTGCAACCGAAGTTGCCCAGCGCTCCTCCTGACCAAACACAAGTTCAGATGTCTGTTGGGAATTAACTACTACACAACTGATTCCTAAACCTTAAGGAAAGATGAAACAAAATGGGCACATACTCACTCATCAANGGGCTGTGGTCATTCTGACTGGTGGAGGGCACAGCCCAGACAAGCGCAGCCCCTGAGCCTGTTTACTAAGGGGTCCAGAGCTGGAGGCGTCAGTTAAGCACTGGGAGGTGCAGCGTCATGGCTGAGGTGTCAAACTGCTCTGGCTGAGGTGCCACATTGCTCCAGCGCACCCTGTTTGCTTTGTCTCTTTGTCTGTTGCAGGGGAGGGGGGGCTGCACCTGCCACNGCTCTGGAGTCTTCAGCACAAGGACATAAACCTATTGAAGCGCATCCAGAGGAGGACCACAAAAATGATCAGAGAGCTGGAAGAAAGGCTGAGAGAGTTGTAGTTCAGCCTGGAGAAGAGAAGGCTCCAAGGAGACCTGTCATGGAGGCACCCACAAAGCAAACAGCAGCCACTATCCCAAATGGGGTTTATTTGAAACCAAAGTTGCCCAGCATTCCAACCAAACAAGTTCATATGTCTGCTGGGAATT
>VWZY01003688.1:1262804-1283382 GCA_013399075.1 Chloroceryle aenea | reverse complement strand
AGAGAGCCTGTAAGAAAGATGGGGACAATCTTTTTAGCAGGGTCTGTTTCAACAGGATAAGGGGTAGATGTTTTAAACTAAAGGAGAGTAGATTTAAACCAGATATAAGGAAGGTTTGGTTTTTTAAATGCAGGTGGTGAAACATTGGCCCAGGTTGCCCAGAGAGGTGGTGGAAGCCTCATCCCTGGAAACATTCCAGGTGAGGTTGGATGGGGATCTGAGCAACCAGATCTATTTAAAGATGTCCCTGCTCACTGCAGGGTGCTTGGACTGCATGACCTTTAAAGGTCCCTTTCGACCCAAAGCATTCTATGATTCTAAGTACCAGCAGCTGCCTGCATACAGATTGATCCTAGAGCATAATACATGTTTTGTTAGTGTGATTGTTACTGGTACTTTAAGATCATACTCAACAGGCAATGTCACTCAAAAAACAAGCTCCTTGATGAGAGTCTATTGCTTGGACAAATGTCAGCAATACTCAGCCTTGGGACTTTTAGCACAAGGGGATACTGGTTCCAAATCCCTTGCTCCTCTCATAATGAATTGCATTAAGAAGAGTTTGCATTGTAAGGTTCAAAGCCCAGACCAAACTATAAGGCCTTGAGGCCTCGTGCACAGGCAGACAGGATCCCCATGTCTTTCTGCCCTTACTGTTTTGAAAGGGAATGGGTTGCCTGCACACCTTTTCATGCTGTTACATGGCAGTGTCACTGGGGCTGCATGTAGTTTGATAAGGCTCTCCCCATCATCTTGTAAGATTTTGGACCGAAAGTCCTCACTACATGAAAACAGAATAGTGTTGAAATGACCATTTTGATTCAGGTGGCTCCATGTGGGTCTCTGCGTATTTTGGCACGTGTGTGCATGTTTGGGAAGACTTGCAGAGAGATCCCAGTCGAAGTCTTTGATCTGTTTTCAGTCAGACTTTTTAGCCCACATTATGGTATCAGAGCTGAAACCAATAAATTCTCTTAAGTGTTTTGGCTTTAATGAAATTTTACCTATTCAAAACTACTTACCAGCTTGAAAAAACATTTCTCTTCTTCATTCAAGTTAAATTCTGTGACCATGAATTTATGTAAATCTCCCAGACTGAGAAAGATTGATGACTAATTTCATAAATTATCAGGGGCACAAATATTGGAGGGTAGGGGAAAAGGTCTGTTCTGCCATGAGAGGTGGCAGCTTTACTTTTAGCTGCAAGCACTGCTGGATCAATTAAAATGATCACAGGGGCCCGGCTCATTCATATTCAAAGAATGTCTTTTGAAAATGCACTGATGCTTTTGGCAGCAGATTTTGCTCATGGGACAAGTACCATTAAATTAAACATACAAGAGTTCAATCTTTAAGATTGTAAGGAAGATTGAAACAGTCTGGGGTGGCCTATGCTTTTATAAACTGTTATTAAACTCTGAGAAGCCGAAGGGGCATACCAGGTTTTCAGTGCTCTGGAAGGTTTGCAGGGCTCTTGAAGGGCTGCTGCTGTCTTTCTGAAATGCTGCAAGATATAGGTGGGTCGGACACAGCAATATTTCCATTTACTTTCAGGATATGGCAGTAGAATTTCCCTGTACTCCCTAGGGTTTGCTCTTCTACTAAATGACAGTGCAGAACATGCTATTAGCAGAGATGCCAAAGCCTAGCTAGCATCTGACACCTTAACCTCCCCAAGAATTATATTAAAGTAGTGGAAAGATATACCATAGTCTCTATTTGCAGAACGGCAGGGACCTCTGGTATAGCAGATGAATGGGTCAGAAAAGATTGCTATATACAGCACCTGTCAGCTGAAATTGGTTGGCTGCTCAGAAATTTGTTTCTGACTATTTCTCCAATTGCGTCTTAAGCTTCGTAAGACACAAAGTGGAAAGGTGACAATGGATATTACGGATTCCAATGACCTGTTTGATTTTAATACACAGTTAACATTTTCTTAGCATGTGGCAGCTGCATGTTGCCCTTTGCCTTGCACAGGCACCCTGTGGAATGTTGCTAAATTACAATTAAGGTGTTTGAAACAAGGACAGCAGGGCACATGATGATTTTTATACCACTGAGGAACACTTCAGTGCTGTTCTTTCATGCTGGGGCTGGTTAGGGATGCTGGTATCAGCTACTTTTGCTTAGTGCCAGAATCACACCACATTTTAGCCCTGTAACTGTGCAATTGATGTGGCTGCTTAGGCTATTGGTGCTGCAGTTAGCACTGAGCTAGATTATGTCAGTAATAACTATCAGTGGGGAGTTGCACTGCTTCACTATAGCCATAAGCTTGCTGAATATTTGTGGAAGGGTAGAGGGTTGAATCCAGACAACTCTGGTCGAGAATAGGGTTCTTTACCTATTCTGATAACCCCTACAAAAACCACTGGTTGGTCAGGGACTAAGAATAAATAACTGCTAAGGTCAGAGGAACAAGATGCAGGAACAAAAGAGCAGCAGTACTAGCAGAGTGTCTACTTTATAATAGTGTGCTATGAAGGAGGAGACAGAATTGTGTGCCCTGTAAATATATGGACAGTAGTTCATGCAGTATGAAAAGGGAGGCTTTGCTGACAGACAGGGTAGTGCCTGGACTGACTATGAGCACACAGCATGCTGGAGAGCACAGAGACATTGCTGTGGTGAGGGCAAAGCCATTTCATGACAAAAAGTAATACAGGTATTTTGAACATCCATGCAGAGTAAAACTGACCCTAAAGACCCAGTTGCAGTGAAGTCTGTTGAATTACATCTACCTCCCAAAGCTGAGCTAACCCTTTGGTGAGTCTATCCTGCTGTTTCCAAGTTTGCTGCTGGGGAAAAGGTGTGCAGCTGCCCTGAACTCAATGGCACGCTGTCTGCCTGTATCTGTGCTGAGCACACCTCTCAGAGCCAGCAGCTCTGAACTATACCTTGCTGGAAATCTGGAGCCCAGCCTGTCATGCGGGTCCATTTCTTCCACAGCCCTGCCCTTCCCTCCATCATAAATCCACAACAGTAGGTTTTAGTAGCTTTTGTTTGGGATATTTTTTTTTTTGATATAGTGAAAGGACTTTGCCCCGTTTAAAATAATCTGAAATGAGTTGTGCAGGCACCTGCATACACAAAAAGAAACAAGACATGAATAAAGTCAAACTCTTCTCAGCTCGAGGAGATTCAACCAGCTGGAAACAAAGGCAGTAATACATATTTATATTTAATATTTATTTTTTATATGTCAATACACTGATGGTATAACTTACAGCTGTGGAGTGGATGGAATACAGTATGTACCACAGCCTAGCGTGACCTGCAAAATAGGCAACCATGAGCTGCGATACTTGAAACTGACATTGTTATTTTGAATACAAGACTCTCCACTTTGTCACAGCCAACATTTCTGTGCACTCTTCCCCTCCAGACACAGCCAAAGGCTTGTCTCTGGCATGATGGACTCGTAACCCACCAGAAGACTCTGCAGCCCCTCCATGGAGAGTAGCTTCTCACTGTGGTGGCTGCAAGTTCAGGGCAATCCCCAACAATTTTTCCTTCACTCTCAGGAAGATCTTGACAATGGGCAAATGAACAGCCCCATTCCAGCAGACCTGTGCCATTAACAAGCTTCAGATGGAGGTGTCTGAGACACCCTGACACAGCTGCAGAGCGCTGGGTGCTACAGACCTCTGTAACTTAGCTCTCCCACTTTTCTTTCCAACTGTTTGAAACTTTACTGGTATCTGGCACACTGTGCTACAGCTGCTGTGGTCCCAGTTCCATGAACCTCTGTGCTTCAGGGACATACCTGATCTATGCTCTTGGTGTCCCCATAACATCCCTTTTCCATCCTCTCAAGAGCTTTGTCAGGGGGTGCATCCTGCCTGGAGAAGGTCAAGAAGGAGGACTCCTTTTTCAGCTGACTGGGGCACTGTCTTCTGTCACCCTGCCACCCTGCAAGTGTGGGAGGGTTTGCTATTAAATGGCACCAAGTCCTGCCCAGTCGGTGCCACCCACTCAAGCACAGGGAGGGCTGCCCTTCCCTGCACCAGGCAGGAAGAGGGGGAGAGAATCAGCCCTGGCTTCCCTTCATTTGCAGGTGAGCTGGGTGCCCAGGAGAGATGGCAGGTAAGTGGCTTTGGGCAGGCAGGAGCAAACTGCAGGCAGTGCCTGGAACAGACTCAAACGTGGACTTGAACTTTGACATTGCTCCTTCCAGCAGCCTTGAAAGAGAGGGAGAGCAGTGGCGTGACCAGCCTGGGCAGCTCTTGCTGACTCGACATGAACATGTTTTTAAGCACCTGGTGCAGCCAGCGGGGAGCACGCTGTCCTTGTGGATTCCCTGCCTCTCGCTCGGAGGCTGTTAGAACAACGCCAAGAGGCACTACTGCTTCCTGTGGCCCCCAGCTGACCAGAGGAAGCCGAGTGGTATACCTAGCCAGTGTTCGTCCTTAAGAAAAAAAAAAGAGATGGAAAGCTGTAAGGAGAACAAAAGAGACAGCAGCTAGCAATTGAACAGCAGACATGTGCTTCCTGAAGGGTATTTTTAAGGTTTATAATCATTCACTCCTTATTTACAGCACTGCTTTGTGTCCTTTTATCTAGCACTTGCTGCCAGTCTGCCCTCTGCTTAAACCAACCTATTCATGTCCAAGCGTCTGGAGCTTCACTGACTATGGGAGGCAAGCGTCACTTTTTTAGGCTGCCAGCCTCAAACAGCTGGAATAATCTTCCAGCCGTATTGAAGCGGGTCTTCACATTGTTCAGGGTTTGGACACTGGTAATCCTTTTTTTTAAAAAATCTTCAGCTGTGTGAAATGAGCACAAGCTGTGGCTGGTCACTGTTCTCTGCCATTGAAGTGTCCTGTCCTTCAGGCATGAGCAAAACCCCTTTATTCCAGCCAAGGTCTCAGTGACTGGGGACACAAGGACAAACTGCCCGCTTTGCCAAATATGGATGCACATTTCATTGACACCATCTTTTCAGCCAGACTTCCCCAGCACGGTCCTGGAATTTTGGTCTTACCTGGCTTGAACAGAAAGGATGAGAGCTGACCTCCTTTGGGTCTAGGGTGTTTGGATCTCAAGGTTTTCCAGTGTAAATATTGCACTGTGGGGAGATAGGGCTAAAGTAAGAGCTGACAGACAGTTCAATACCTTTAAATTAGCCATTTGTGCATATACACATTGCTGTTCAACATATCTTGAATATCTATATATATGTCACATACTCCTCTTCCTCCCCCAGGTGTGTCACTTGACTGAAAATTCCTCCAGCACAACACGTACTGTCTTGCAGATTGCATGGCAGGTAACACAATGGCCTCTTGTCTGGTCTTGCACTCTGAAGGAGGTAAAAATTAGTTTGCTCATTGCCTTCTAGAGACCTCCAGGAGTATTTGTGTCTCCTCTGCTCATCAGAAGCTCAAATCATTTAGCTTTGTCCACTGTTCATTGGTGTCAAGGGGAAGCTTGTCACAGTTTTCAGTGGATGTGGTGTGATGTCTAAAGATGAACTATTACTAATCTAGTCTTTATCATTTAAATTGGTTAAAATGTTGATCCTACATTATGTTACACTTTTTTTTAATCACTTGAATTAGAAAATGAAGGCTTAGCTTCTGTTAGAAGTTCATTATGGAAGAGAACAGTGAACATCAGCAGAAGTACTCAGACAAGCTATTGATCCATTACCTATATTCTGTATTCCATACTCTATAAAAAAAAGAAAAATTAAAAAACTGCTCGAGTCTATTATTAAAAAGAAATTAAAAATGAAAGCTTAACAAAATATGCACCAATATTCTGATAGAAATGTTTACATTAAAAATTCCCCCCAAACTTTTCCAGTGCTACCATACTTTAAAGAAATGGTGACAGCATTTATTTTAGCCTTACACTGTCAACAGCTTTGCTGGAATCTTTCTTCCGTTCTTGTAAAATGAAATAGCTCCCTCTGAAAAAGCGTGATGTTGAGGGTAGACCTTGTTCCCCCAAACTCTCTTTTCCTATAGCAGCTTATTCCTGGGAAGAGCCGGGATGATCTGCAGTTCTTCTCTGTTCTCTTTGACTGCAGTAGTGCAGATTTAAAGTCAAGACACATCCTCTCCCTTAACATCAATACTCATAGATGGAGAATGTCATTCTCCTGCAAAGCAAAGACAAGAACAACTCTTTGGGGGAGGATGAAAACATCTCTTTAGGTCAGCCCTGAATACTAATGTCTGTAATATAATTTCCAAGGTCTGCCTGCATCATTTTATGATGCCCCAGTGAATAGCTTTGTCATTTTCCCAGCTGTTCCAACATGGATGTTGTCATTCAAAAGGCAGAAGCCTGGGAATATACAGAAGGTGATTCTTTTTTTTTTTTTTCTCAAGTGAACTGGTCGTCCAGCGGCCTTGAAAAATCATCCAAAAATTTTGGAAGTGTGACATGCCTGTGAAGGACTGTTCCCACCCTTTGGCTACAGAAGATACAATCAGAGTGTGCATAGCCTGGTACCAGCAGTAGGAGTAGAAGAACAGAGGAACAGGAGAGCAAGGCCATGGAGGAAAAGCACACAAAGGGATTTGGACCAGCTGTAGGTTTCTCAGCATCTGCACAAATAACGTGAATAATAAAAAACTAAGGATGCCCCTGGTCAGAGCTTGAAAAAGAAGCTTTCTTTGTCATGTTTTTATGTAAATTCTGAAGCAAAGCTGATTAGAAGCAAGGGAAAGTTGTCCAGTGAGTTCAGAGGGTTTTGTTTTATAACAGGCCCTAACTAAGCACAAACAAGTGCTTCTGTGCCAACACAAATGAAGTTTTATGCCTGAGCAAACAGCTTCCCATGGTTTGTGAAGCAATGACACATACCTGTTAATACCCAGAGTGGTATAAGCTGTCTGATCCACTCCTGCATGAAGGTTGAATTCCTCCAGTAATATCATCGTAAGCAGGGGAGTGACTCTGGGTCACCAATACCCTTTGCAATGCACATTGCTAATCATGCTGCACACTACAACGATTGGAGGAAAGGACAAGTATCCCTGCCAGGTATTCCACTGTTTCCCAGTTAGTTTGTTAAATATCAACCAGGAGCGTTGTGAACAGAAAAGCTACTAGAAAGAGAAAACAACTCTAACAGATAAACACTCAGAAAAGAGCTTTCAATGCATCTGACTGGTCAGTATGCCTCATGGTGTTTAGCAATTGAAATTCGTTAGCTAGCTAATTTTCTATAAAAGGTCTGCCCAGTAACTGGTATTGGGGTGTCCCAGACAAAGTAAATGTGACTCAGAGATCTCAGGCAGCATTGCTGCCCTGTGGGGTGCAGAGACCCAAGTGATGAGCCTCACGCTCTCTTCTGGTCATGTGGCACCATGGCCAGCCCCAAATCCAGACAGACCTAAAATCCTGGGAAATGCAGCCAGTGGTAACAGGCTGTAACACACCTTGTGGTAGCAGACAGCAGGATTCCTCTGCAATGATCCTACTGGCATTTGCTGAAGAATATATATTACCTGGGATCTTACATCACCTATCCACCTTAGACAGCAATGACACAGCAGTGAAATTGTTTCAAGATCTGTATTTCCAGGCTCCCACAACCAACCAGAACTAGTAAAGGGATCTGTGTCTTTTGTCTCAACATAAACATTCGCTGATACTTGAGAAAGCCAAGAGCATCCATACAAGGTATTTGCATGGGACTGGCAGACATGACAAAGGACCTGTGGAAGATTTCTGGTTTTCTGGAGTGACAGATGAGACACAGACAAAGTACTCCAGAGTTCCTCATATAGCTTCAGGTCTCTATTTTAGGTAAATTAATTAGTTGGGGGCCATATCACAGCCGAAGCCATCTAAATACAGGTGCCCCAGGTGTCTAGGGTCCCCTTACAGTCAGTCAAACCCTGCCATTGAAGACAGGAGAGCTATTCAATTGTCCAATTGTCTGTCTGCTTCAGGAGGAGCTCATAGTTTTCTGGGGTTTCTGGATATATCAGCTGTGGTCATGACAGAGGGAGCTTAGATACCTAGCTCATACCTTGGAACATACATACAGACACATACATAGTGTCATGATAAGATACTGTACTTGGTGGGGCAAATCCCATGCCAAGGTTCTTGGTTTTCAAACCCAATTCACTAACACAACACAGGACAGAAAGCTCAACCTATAAACAACAATGAAAACAATGATTTTTTTTTTTTTAACCTTCTTATTTGAGCCTTTCAGACAGGGCATATCTGGATGCATCATATTAACACAACTTAAAGTATAGCTGTCCTAAACTAGAAATTCTGTTACCTTCCAGGAGGATACTCTGCAGCCCCAAATTGTGGTCACTCCTGTTGCTGTGTCTCCTGTGTCATAGGTCTGTCTGGGTTTTCAACTGGACATGACTCCTGGAAGGCAATGTGAGTGAGGTTCAGTCATCAAGGCTGTTGCCTCTCACACAGCAGGAAATTAGGTAGGTACCTTCTTTTCTTGCCTGATCCTACTAGGAACTACAGAGCTAATTCTACATTGGTCATTTTGTTGCACTATGTTACGGTTTTCTTCCATAGCTGCTGAAGAAATATTGAGTAGAAATGGTGAGGAGTGACTCCTGATACCTCAGACATGTTTTTTTTCACTTACATAAAAATATTGCTTTATTAAGAAGCCTCAGAATATTCTGAAGACCTGGGACGGTGTTCCAGCCCCTTGCTTTGCCATCCAGGGGAGCATTCAGTCTGCCTGTGGGGATTTCCTGCCCTTTCATCCTGGTGAGGTGAGTGGAGAGAAGCAGGACTGACTGAGACTGCTTACCAGGGTGTCCTGCTTTCTTTTTGTTGATTGCAAGGAGGAGCAGCATCTGGCCGCGTACCGAGTTAGTCATTCTGTCCTGAATGTGTGTGCCAGCACAGGCGTGCAAAGCCACCTCACAGCTTGTCATACAGGACTGGGGTATAGGCATCTAAAATTATGTTGTCAGCTTTTGGGGAATGCAAACCCAAAGATGTTAATCCAGCAGTGGGCCCATTCTTCTTCAGCCTCCCCACCCTCCCAATTTAGCTGAGCCGAGGCATCACAAACTGCCAAGTTCTACTTTCTGTTTGCCAAAACTGCTGAAGAATTTAAGGACAGACAATTCTTGACATTTATAACATGATCCTCTCAAGTGATCATCACTACTGTAAGAGAAAAAAAAAATAAAATCCAGTCCAGTAGCAAAGGTAACAAAGCTTGTTTTGTAATAATGCTCTGGGAAGGCCATTACTGCATGCTAAGGGCAAAGTCTGGTGTATTTGAAAGCTTGTTTAAGTGATAGAAAAAAGATGATAATAAACAACTGCTTATCAAAGCTCCAGGGAGATTAAGCTGGATGTGTGCCCAAGGCACCAGTAACAAAGTCAGTGTATGCATTTTAGCTAATGATCTGGAAGAGAAAACACAGGGTGATTTGGTATGGTTTCTGTTGACATCAGGAATCTGGCTTTGTAAGGTCCTGACCAGGGGCAAAGGGGGTGAAGTGCAGTGTCTGCTTATCTCTGTGAAACCAGAATGCCATTTAGCCATGAGTAAACTTGCTGATTTCAGTGAACCTCTGACGTCCCACAGTCAAGAGTCCCGTACCTCCGGTGCTTTGCTGAATCAGGAGCTGGGCACATAGCCTGTGTCACTCACTGAGTTTGTGCAAGGGAAGGAGAAATAAAGAAAAACATTTCAACTTCTGGAGCCTTCTGTACAGCAGGAGCTTGGCTGGAACTGATGGCCTCTAAGTAGCACGCTGCAGAGAGACCATGCAGTGCCTGCTGGGGCTGTGTGCTTGGCCTGGGCCACACAAGTCATGTAGGACCCTGCTCCAGCCACATCACACCTGGCTTCCATGTGCAGCATGTACACCTGACATACATGCGTATGTCAGAGAGCTACATTTCTGCAGTTTCAAAATGCTTAAAATTTACACCATCTGACCTGCTTCCCTAGCACCACAGATAAAAAGGCTCTGTTAAGGGGAAACTCAGCACACAAGCCTGTCACTTGTAGATCTGCTGCAAGACACACAGAATCTGGCTCTTTTTCACCTCTTCTCTCAGGTAAAGTACTTATGCACATTTCTACAGTTACTCATCTTCTTAAAATTAAGGGAGATGCAGGACATTCCCTGGCAAACACAAGTCTGCTAAAGCACCAGTTGAACAGGACTGTTTTACCATGACACAGTCTGTTCCACCTGCTAACTACCATTCTCTTACAAGCCAGCTAGTGAAAGCCAGTTGTTCCATCGCTTCAGAACTGATAGAAAGGCTTTCATTTGGTCTGAAAAAAAAGTTCTTAAATATAGACTGCAAGATGCAAGTCTTTATTTATATAAAGCTAGGGGTGAATTTTCACAATCTTTACAGCTGAACAAAACCAGCTATTTTGGAGAGTAGAATGTGCACGGAGAAAGATTCTCAGTTCTCATCTCCAAAAATGAATGCCACCCTAACTCGAAAGAATAAGGAGATGGGTGAGGTAATGCATTGATTTTAGGCACTACCTAAGCTCTCGGCAGATACAACATGAAGACTTACTTCAGCGTTGCTCTCTGCTGACGGGTGTATTTGACACAATATAAAAGTTGGTTAGCTCACCTCTGTCGGAGACTTAAAAAAGGCCCTTGCTTGCACTAGAGTCCTTAGAAGAAAATGAAAGATACTAGACAACCATTTAGAAGACTTTATTACAAAATTATATCAACATCTACATCCAAGTAAAAGGCTTAAAACTACAGCTCTCCTTTCAGGAATAAAAAGGTTGGTAAACACTAAAAAGGTACTGTATTATCTAGGTAGAGAGCCCTTAAGTAATTCTTACTACTACAGAGATTCCACGTGGGTTTAAGTGCTATACACACCTCTGTCTGCATCATGAATGCGTTCTGCAGCTTCTCCCTCTGCAAGCAACATTCCAGGTGTGTTTAGAGCACGTCTGTGGTTCAGTTGCTTTGAGATCAAAGGCAGAGCTGCTACCTGGAGTAGCTGCAGCTGTTATAGATCCAGATCACAACTTACATCCAAGCATCACTAGGTGCAGACAGAGGTGTAATTTGTGTTTACTTGGCAACAACTACCTAGGTATGTTTTTTGTGACCTTGCATTCAATACAAAAATCAACAAATACTCAAGTATATTATGGCAGTGAAGGCAGCTTTTTCACACTTGTATATTCTAGACAAAAATATTTCTATTGTCCCTTTCATTCACTGATAACTTCACTAGTTATCACCAATGCTTCTAAATTTAGTTTTTAAAAGAAACTAAGTGTATCAGAATACTCTTATTTTTGATAGAGAAATCTATTCCAAGAGGACTCCTGGTGTGGGTAGGCAGTTCCAGCTTTCTCTTGTTCCTTTTAAAAATGTTTAATATTCACAGTATAGTATGGAGTGGCTTTCTGTCCAACAAACATGCATTTCTTTTAGACAGTTGTCATATAACTGAGCAGGACGCTTTAAATACTGGACTTGCAACTTCTTGCAAAGGATGACATACACTTCAGATAATGTGCTAATTAGTGAAAAAAAAATCAACTAACATTATAATGTCCCAATGAACTCTGACTGGACAGTCTGGCAATGTACAACAGTTCAACTTCTAGTCTGTTATTAAATTTACCTTGCTTACAAGGGGAAAAATGGATAAATAAGATAGAAAAGAAAGAAGCTTAATAAGTATGGAGCATTTCCCCAACAGCTCTCTCCCCCTGGCACTGTTCCTGTGACAATTACCCATCATTTCACTGTTCATAAGTTACTCTATAGCTTTCAGTGCTGCCCATTATTTTGAAACTTATTTGCTAAACCCTTTACCTTGAACTGAACAGTTCTTAGAATAATATTCTTGTTCCAATACCACTCTTCCCAAAAATCCTTTCAGACAGACCTTTAGCATTCATCACAGCTTTCAAGGTGTAGAATCCCCAGGTACCTCTCTGAGCTGGTATGGTCCAATACAAATTTGACCAAGGTGATAGTCATTTTTTCTTTTGTTGTACTGAGCCACTGATCTAACAGCATGACAAAAAGGAACCACAAGACCATGTTTTAACCACACTGTTTCCAACATCATGCTTACATAGTACAGATCACCAAAGCCTTTCTGTTCAACTTGCATGTCTGACTTCAGTTCTTGGAAAATCCTAACCGACTTACTTGGCACATGCTTTTTGGAGTGCAGGGGTATAGGCTAGATGTAGCCTAACCTTACAGCTGCTATAACCAAGTAGCTTTCCAGTAGCTTTCTAAAATATCCCGATTTCCTTCAGTTACCTTATGCATAAGAGCCTTACATGGCTAGTTTTCCATTAACAGCTTCACCAAAAAAAAAATTCAAAATAAACAGCAATGTAACTCACAGAGCAAGGTATCACATAAGAATTATTACTGGATTACTGGTTTTCATTACTGGTTTGGTTTTGGTTAGGGTTTTTGTGTGTCAGTCTTTGGTTTTGTTTTGTTTTTTAAACCAGGACCTCCTTATATATGGAAAACACCTACCTCCCAGGGCTTTCTCCCTTCCAGTCAGGCTGTATTTGAATGCTGTTCGTATCTTGCTGCAAGACTGCCATGTTAAGTGCATATTTTCAAAATGTTATATATACAACTTTAAAGTACAGTGTTACCTATCTACCTGAGATTTCTGTATAAGATGAACCGCTGATAACTATTCTAGGGGAAAAATATACACCAGCATAACTGACATTTATCAGTGTTCCAAATTCAAGCATTAAACAGGACTCAAAAATTGCACACCTCTACCACAAAGTCTTTGATCATAAGGAAAGAAAAGATAGTCTGATTCTCCTCTATACACATGTCTTCTTTAAAGAAATATGTGCTCCTATTTTCATCATCCTGAAGTCCACAGCAAGGTTTCATAGTCAGTGCATACAGCCTAGGCTATAACATCCTTATCTTCTCTTCTGCCAGTCCTGAAACTTCAGAATTTGCTTGTTTGGAGGTAGATGAATACTTCCAAACACAAGTCTTTTATGAGAAGCCAGCTTGATCCCCTTGAGTGCCTGGATACCAACTTCTCTTCAGACAGCCGCACTCTGCTCTGATACATTCTTTGGGCCTTTACTTGGGACACACCAGTCATCTGCCTCTGAGGTAGCCTGGTAATGCTTGGAAGCAGATTTGTTAAAAACTGGGAGTTTTTCTACTGATTCTGTTGATAGGGCCTAAAAATCAAGAAGAAAGAATGTTACTTGGTTTCCACCTCTCAGTAATGTCACTTTACAAAAATTCAAGCAGTATGTTTCAACTATTAAACCAGCAACACTACAAAATTATGTACACAAACCTTTCTACAATAGAGGCAATAGTTTATGTGTGTCAGTATCTATGCTTACTTTGGATGATTTGACAGGATAAATGCCATAACATCAAATCATATTTACACATTTTTTGTAGGCCTTAAGAGTTTCCCTGTAACCTGTTTTCAAGATAGTCCTGGAAGATGTGGAAAATAACTTTAATTTACAAAATTCCAGAAAAAAAACCAAAATGTTTTGTCCCTATTTTCATATTTTGCAGCTAAAAGATTAAGTCATATTCTACTGGGAAATTGTTGAATAGAAATGTAATGTCACATCTCTTCCTTTTGTACTAATTCTCTGTGCTTCACTGTGCTTGGAACTGTGTTTTTCATTTATTATAAAGAAATTCAAAGGAAATCTTTCCCATGAGTAAGCCCAGAGTCAAAAGCATACGTAGAGGGTTTTTTTCCAGTTTCCTTGTAAAATCAGTAGTGCATGTTATTTTCCAGGTATTCCAAGATTACTGAATCTCCTGTATAGGCTATATGGTAGATGCTGAATAGGACCAAGTACTAGACTCTAAGGATTAGTTTATACAGACTTTCTGGTTGTTGGGAGTACAAAAGCAAGAGTAAAGAAATCTGTTGCTCACATCATTGTTACTTCATTTTCTCCCAGAACTTTGTATTCCTTGAACCATTGTAACACATCTTAACACAGTCTAAAAACTAACAGGGCTCTAGTAGTTTTTCAATTAGACTAGTTAAATCCAAGGGAACTTTTTAATTCTAAATACCAGTTACAAATCTTGCTGGCATTTCTTAATAAAAATGAGACCTTTCCAACTCATGAGCAGAGAATTTGTTTACCTTAAAGTAATAGTTAATAGCTACCTCACTGCATTAATGGTAGCTATCTTTTATTTAACCAAATCAAAATACATACCTTCAAGTAAATAATAGCATCTGTTCCATAACCACATATGGAGTAGAGATTTAGATCTCCTTGAAAATATTTAGCATACAGACGAGAAATCGGCAAGCCATAGCCAAAGCCAGCCTAAAAATAATGGACAAGACAAGAGGAATTCATTTCTTTACCAGCTCTTATGACTTAAATAGCTGGACTGTGTTCAGTGGACAGTGTTCAGAGATTTTAAAACTGTTACAATATCTTTTGTATTTCCTCTTAAAAATTATTAGTTTCATACTGAATATTGAAACTGACCATAAAAAAACCCAAACAGAAAACCAAACAACAGAACTACAACAGAGAAAAAAAAACCAACCAAACAAAAAACAAATCCCCCAAAAAAGCCTATATCTATGGAAGAGGGAATGGTTTATATACATATCCTACTTCTACACATGACATTTCTCTTTTTTCCCTCCCCTGTTTTTGCTAGTACAGCTTGATTACTAAAAGGAGTTTGCTACTGATAGATAAACAATACTCTCAGCCTGCTCTAGTTGTGCTTGCCTCCATAAAGATAGCATAATTTATAGTAAATCTGAGGACTGAGTGGGACTAAAAAACAAATAAATTACTGTCATTGGAGTAGAAGCAAAAAAAAATAAACAGGGTTAGATTCATGCTGGAATATTCATCTTTGTACCTTTACAAGCATATTTTTGTCCACTAAGCTAGATACGAATAATCTGTTTCGGAAAGTGTCATTTCATATTTATGAGGCTCAATAATCATTGCATACCCCACAAAGCAGTAGGATGGGCACAGCATTCCCTTATTTATTCACCTACAAATCTGTCCAACACCTACAGCAACCTTATTAGCAACCTAGGTATTGAAAATATCTTACAAGAGGGGTATTTCGACCATCATCCATCCTTGGCCTTGGTGCTGTGGAATACATGTAGCTGAACAGCTGCTCAATTTTCCTCACTGGAACACCACCTCCTCTGTCTGAGATCTGATTTAAGAGAGAATAAAGTACAATCATGTACTAGGAATGCTATTTAAGAAGCTCTTGTTTGAACAAAGCTTTCCAATAGTAATAAATGAAAGCATTTGTTGTGCAGCATATTATTTTTCAGTTAAGTAATTGTGCTAAATGAAGGCTATCAACAAAATGCTCATGCATATTATCTTTCATCTATTGTCAGAGGCTGGCAGCTCTTATAATAGAATTTCCTGCAGCATATGCAATTGTAAAGATTACATTAAGTCCATACTGAAGCAGGCCAACAAAATACCTTAATTGCCAGGTCTTCTTTTCCTAGAACCACTGTCACTTCAATTGGAGAAAGGGAAGGATTGTTTTCTTGGAATTCAACAGTTGCCCTCATTGAATTCTGTGGAAAAGAAGGTTACCATTACTGGAGTGTGCTGGATCTATGCACTTAAAAATCATACCCCTTATACAGAGTCTGAGCACAATTACCCTCTATTCCTATCAGTGCCTCGTTTCCCAGGAACACACTTAGCAATTTCGCGTACCAGGAGCAGAGCAGGTCTTGTATAAAAGGGACTGTACATAGCCAAGACTCTTTTATGAATGAAAGATTACACTGCTCTTACCCAACATAACTCAGACAACGTAAATGAAATTAACAATACTCCCTTAAAAGCCACCAGGTTTCCAGAGAAGAGCAGAGTTTAGCAGTTACTAAAGGCTGACAGAATTGTGCACCCCATGTTGGTAGCACATTAGTTCACCACTATTCACTACTTCAAGATGCATCACCCAGTCCATAGAAAAGGCACCAGTACAAACCTGCATTACAGGTATAATCTCTAAAGGCAGAAAGGTAGTGGTGGTCACAAACCCACGTTCCACTTATACTGTCTCTCTCCCTTTTCTTCTCCCATTTACCACAGCACAGAAGTGTCCAAACACTCCCCTACAAACTGCAATTGTTCCTTTCCCAACTGCCACAGTTATTTCTCCAAATAATAAATAAGTTAGAAATCTCACTGTCCTATGCAAAGCTTTACTTCAGTCAGATCTAGCTAGAGATTTGAAGTATTGATGCTCCAACTCAGATTACTGAGGGAAGAAATAGTATATATTGGCATACCTTAAAGAGCTCAAAAAGCATGTGAAAAAGATGAGATGGAACGTACACAATATTAATTGGCTCTCCTGGAATTTTTCCTAGAGGAAGAGAAAAATGTAATTTTTAAAAAAGGTGATGGAATCTTTTCTTTATTGTATCCAAATTTTGCACTAAGTAAATTGTATGCCAAAACAAAAAAGTAAATAAATCTCAGTTTGCGTTCTGTCTTCCCATCCCCTCCCCCTCCCAGATAAGCAAACAACTTTATACACTCTTAAGAGTGTTTAGATTATAATTGCCACTTGCTTAATAACAGTTTCTTGTGAAATAAACTGAAAAATATCTAGTATCTATTCCATTTCCTACGTAAAGCATTTCAGAGGTTAAGCAGACTGCCCGAGATCAAACACATGCAGGCAGCTTGGACCAGAACCAGCATTTCAGTCAGTAGCCCCACTTCCTCATCTCAGATACAGAGCTCCTCTCTAGCAACTTATGTTACTTTACATGTTGGTTAGTCTTACTTCTGCCCAATTCATACATACTCAGGAAATCAAGTGTTTAAGATATAATGGCATATGAGTTCTAACACAAGAAATTAAATGAGGTGCCTATTAACAGAAAATGAAGAGGAACTAGCTCACAGATCAACTGGTATGCATCATTACAGCTATCAAAATGAAAGCCTTTTGATTCAGTGAAAGCAGCAGTTTGGCAACCATTACGAAGACAGACAAAATCTCTCATCTTACCATTGACTTGAGTAAGCTTCAGTTCTGGAGATGTTAAGTAATACTGGTCACATAACAGCTTGGAACTCTCAAAAGCATCTGAAATATTTAGTTAAATAGAATATGTGAAATGTAACATCAAACACTAGAAATTCATTCTAATGCACTGCAAAATAGTATTTTTTTTAACTGCATGTGTCTCAAAGAAATGGTAACATTGCATCCACTGCACACGTTAAAATTGGAGAATGAACAGGCAATTACTGCAGCCTGGGAAAATCTCCAGTACAGTTTGATACTTCTGTAAAGTAGATGCATCTGTTATCTATCAGCAGGTAAGGCTGATCTCAGCAGCACAAGACAACTTTGTCACTTGTTAGGCCTTATGCCAACACCTTTTTTACTGCTACTCTGTATTTTAAATTCTGTCCTACAAAAACTTGTGTTTTGATAGACTGCTTTCAGCTACTTCAGTAAGAAACAGGGAGCATCTAGTATCACACATGTTGGTTACCCAAGCTGCTTGCAATCAGATATAAACAATGACCATAAAGAGAAACGTTAAGGATCGGAGAACACATACCATTCACTACTTCAACAACGTCACAGCAAGGATCAATGCTTCCAATGTGCCTTGGGTGCCCTGAGCCAGATTTGTCATCGAAAAGAAGAGCTGTTTGAGATGAAAATAATACTGTAATTAATCCCAAATACTGTAACATAAAAACCCCTTATATTTAGATGAATACAGTGTGATCATAACATACAAGCACATCAAATACTGAGTGGTTTTTATGCCTTTTTTAAGTTAAAAATGCTCTCTACTGCTAGCAAACTGTTGGATTTTCTGTAGTTCAACATCTGAAGGCTTTTCAGATGTAAAGAATGAGATCCCTACATTGTCTGTGCAAAACTTACTACAACTGACTTAAGTCAGTCATCTAGAAAACAAGTTTTCCCGTTACTTTCCTAAGTCATACATTCAGTTTCTAGCTTTTCAGTGTCACATGAAGTCATCTGATACAGAACTCCAACAATTTTCGGAAGTGTTTACATTAACATATTTCTCATTAGGTTGAAGTTTTTCCTCAGGTAAAAATTTCTACTTACTGTGTTGGTTCATGAGCATCCGGGTAGAAATACGGCTCATGTAAAAACGATCCAAAAAATACTGAATGTTTTGATTGGTGACAGGATCTACTTTGAAAGTGTCTTTGTATTCAATTACTCCTTGTGCCATTGTAGGAACCACATCATGATGTCTGTTTCGTACTCTAATTAACGTATCTATAAAGCTAGATCAAAAAGAGATCTTATTAGAACAACTACTCTAAGACTACATGGAGGTAAGCTTTGTACAACATCATTATCTAATCCAGCAGCAGCACAGGTAAGTAGGTAAGTGTTTAACAACCTTAATATTCAAAGATACAGTCTATTTTTTCATTCTTTTAGAAGTAATTCCTCACTGACCTAAACTAGAAGAGTTTGGTATTTTTAATACAAAAAGCATTATCATTAGCCATGCCAAATTCACTGCCTGTTTACTCCTTCATAATAGTTTAAGCAAATGAGAATGTGAGGAGGGGAAAAAGACCTATAGCTGATGTTGTGGAAAGACACAGGGATGTGACAACACCGGCAATTTTTGTCGATAATTGTCATGACAGTTCGAGCAGTATGCCCTTGAAACTGAGCTGCAATGGGTCATATGTATTTGTAATATTGCTGAAGATGCTAAGTGATTTGAACGAGCTTGCTCCAGGCACAGCACTTCATGCTAGATTATCAAATTCAGCTCATGACAACAGTCATTCTAAACTGACTACATTATAAAGAGTGGAAAGTGAGATCAAAAGTTTGAAGAAACAAATGAAAAGCTTACTCAGATAAGACTTTTTGGTCATCTGGACTTTTCTGATGGAACTCAACCAGCTCCATTAGGCTTTGGATATACCTATTGAAAAAGAACATAAAAAAATATATGCTATTCATTTGATTTTTATTAGTCTATAAAAAAGAAAAACACTGATGTTCAAATCACTACCCTTAACAAATTACCTAGAAGTCTGAAGTAACTTTGAAGTATCAGAGGTCCACTTATGTAAGGAATCACAGATAGACACTTCCTCAACCCTGGAAGCTTTAAGTCTATTCTTGTGCCTGCCACCCAGAAAGGAAACTAAACCTTCGCTTCAGGTAAGGTAGGATCCCCTTACAATTCTTGAGAAGGGAGGTGTTCCAAAAGAAGATCCAAATGACAGTACTGATCGGTAAGCCATCTAAGCAAATTTTTTTCCAGATCTGATCAACTTTGGCACAAGCTAGGTACTTGAGCCTCTTGTGCTAAAACCTGACAGCCTTGACACATGCTGCAAAGGCAGCTTCTGGATCTGAGTCCAATAGTTTTGCCCTTTGTCAGCCATCCTTGCAAATGCCACAACTGTGCCGGTAAAGCAAGGTTCAGTCGGATTCAACCACTGCATCAACCAAAAGGACTTAACGGAATTCCATATGCTTGCTGCACAGGTCAAGGCAACATGTTGTGGAACAGAAGTTCTGTTAGCAACTCCATCAGTGAGAGATCCAAAGAAGTACATAGCCTGCTTTCCCACTTTTCTGTAGCCCTGAGGTCTGTAATGCTATATGAAAACAGAATAATTCTTCTCCTCTCCCTTCTTAGGGTAAGACATGAGGTTTGTTTTACCAGCTATTTCAAACCGTTAGTTAAAAAACCCAACCAAACAACTGTTTAAAAAAATAACAATATAACCATGTTGGTTTTCAATCTTAGTATGCTAGAAAAGTACAGTGCATAACAGTTTGCAATTTGACTTTGACAAAGGAACTACAGTTCTAGTACTGTTATTGTCTTCCACTATACAAAAAATCTGCAACAGACGAGTTGTCAAAGGTATGTTATTTTACAGGCTGAATTCAAGTAGTTCTTACTTACCAGCTTTTTACTAACTGTACTGATGGAGTGCCTAGTAATTTATCAGGAAGAAGATCAATTTCTTTCAGTATGTTTGCAAACCTCACAGGAAGCTCTTGTCGCAAAAATGCAAAAGAAGTTCTCTCACATCCATTAGTTGAGCCTGTGAATAAATCCAAGATAAAAACTTTAAGAAGTTTCCAGATAAAAACGATAAATCACTCTTTCCATAGACTTCAAGACCATATTCCTTTGCAATCATCCTAAGTGTACGTATATGTTAGTTCTGAACGTTGTTTATGTGACAGCAAGACACAGCGTGTTCCTGGGAGAAACATGTACCATTTATATACGGGACTTATTTGTAATCCGCTAGAAGCGCTCGAACCTTTGTAAACATGAGCTTCTTCTGGGTGACGTCTGAAAATGCCATGTGAGCAGAGTTCACAGCTGCCCAAGCAGTAATCGGATCTGGGTACAGTTTGTTCGCTCCAGCACAAGACTAATGACTCCTCCCCGATAACGTGCACCGCAGAACACGAGAACACCCCTTAGCTGATTTAACTCTTAGCCCCTCTTCCATTAGACCTGTAGGCTATCTTTCGCTTTGACGGGGGCAGCCACGGGCCACCACCGCCTGGCATCCTGCCGGCGG
>VWZY01003688.1:1238529-1262460 GCA_013399075.1 Chloroceryle aenea | reverse complement strand
CTGCTTTTGGGGGCCCGGGGGAGTCCGGTGGCTCTAGCGGGGTGACCGAGTTATGGGAAATGGGCCTGAGCGCCGGCCCGGGCGGTGGTGGCTGGCAGCTGTGCTGCCAGCTCTGAGGGTGTGCTGGTGCCTTGTGGATTAACCAAAGGGGAAACTCGCATTGCACTAAACAAGGACTGAAAATCCAGTAGCGGCAACAGAGTGTATGTGAGGGTGCAAGGGGGCAAAATGGGATCTTGGCTGCAGGGTTCAGGGTGCTTGACATGTAGGCCGTGGCTGTGACCTGGATTAATAGTGGCCAAATAGCCAAAGCCAGTTGCTTTGGTGACGCACTGCTCCCAGATCGCCATGTGACATTTACGTACTCTCTCTAGAGCTGACCTAAGAGGTGACTGATGGAACAGCTCACTCTCAGTCCTCTCATCTTTCAGGGTCACAGATGAACTGGGAAAAGCCTGGACACCTTTCCTCTTCACTGGAAAGGGAGCTTTGATCTCCAGCTCTGCCTGACTTCTTCCCTAGATGCCAAGCCTGTGAAAAGCAGGCTTTGCATAATGCACTGAAGAAGGGAGTTAATGTCAGCAAAGGACTTCCTGACATCCTAAATCTTGGTCAGTAACAAAAGGTGACTTTGGCAATAAAACGGCAATAAAACAACAATACAAAAGAATATAGTCTTAATATTTACATACAGCTCAGTCCAATTTTTAGATGCTTATGTTTCTACACACGTACAGATACCTATACTTCTTTTCATAGGGAGGAAGATACATTCCTAACAAGAAATTCGTATGTTCAGTTTAATAGGCAGAGAACACTATAGTTTATCATCAGATTTCTTTTTTAAATTTATCTTTTGTCTTCCTAGTAATCTTATTTGTTATCCCTGTTTACTGATCTACTCCTGCTGTACTTTCTGTTTTATTATTTTATTGCTCCCTCTTTTATTATTTGATTGGGAGAGTTACTTATTGTTCCATTGGCTATATTATGTTTTACAACAGTGATTTAATGGTGGCATATGAAATGTGAAATGAAGCAAAATTAAGACATCTAACAATAACAAGTGTAACAATTTAGATTTTTCCTGCACTTGCCAGAAGTGGAAAATTGAAAATAGGTCTTAAGGTTTGCTTTTGACTGTTCTAACTTTGCTTGCCCAAAAGTTGCATGTGGTTCATGGAAGTAAAAATAGCATACAAATTTGTTTAAATTACGGAGCATATGTAGGATAGCTTTTGTTTTCTATCATGTTCTTCTGAAGCCACTAATCAATGGGAAGCAAGAATCTCAAGATTGATACTTTGCAAGGAAGTCCTCTGCACCAGGCAGTTATTCTAGTTTATAAGGTCTCTATTCCTGTTCCTACTGAAATATTTTGATCTGCACATGTGCTGACCCTGCTTAATGTAAGTAACTTGAATAACCTTTTTGAGTAGCTATGTTAGACACTCTCTTCTGAAAAGGGAAAAAGTCCAATAGGAATAATTCAGTTGTTTACATTCCTTTTTTTTTCAGCAGCTTGTTTTCTCATAGTTTTCCTGGCAGTTACATGCAGTAAGAGATGAACAGAAATCTTCCCTATTCAGTTTAGCTCTGAACAAACAGTACAATTGTAGTTGCAGGAAATATAGGAAGTGTGTTGCCTTCCCCAATTATTAAAAAGGCAAGGCTCCAGTAACTCAAAACCTGGATGCTTTTCAAATCAAACTTCTACAAGAATTTTACACATCAGCAGTGTAACAGCTATCAGAGTTTTATTATTCCAGTGAGCTTCTAGAAGAAGAGTGTCTCCTTGATAGTGCAAATTTGCTTCTTGCTCTTTGTGTGATGGGTTATATATTACAGTACATTCTGAACAGTGTAATTTTCCACTTCTGTAAACATAAATGATATATATGGGAATCAAGTGTTAAGGATGTCCTGAATATCAGGAAAGGCAAATAAGTTTTAGGTACAAAGGTAAGAGTATATCAGGATTCGTGGTTAGCCAAGCTGCATGTGAAGAAAACTAGGCTGTGAAAATCATAGCCACTTCAGGTAACTCCAGAACCTCTCCTGACTTGCAGTACTGTTTGGTCTCACTCTGTCTCCTCTCCAAACCACCATGTCCGTCCCCCCCCATCCTGAAGCCCCACTGCATGTGATGGATATAAGTGCAGGTGTCAGAGAACAGCATTTTGATGGTGAGGGACAGTGCCAGATTCTGAGTTGCAGCATTCGTCAGATGGCATCTCATTTCTGCTCCCTTAATATTTTAACTTTCCTATTCTGAACGGCCCTGGGGCAAGCTTTGAAAAGGCAGGAATAACGCTTTCAGTTGCTCAGTCACAATAATGTTTTGTCGACTATCCTTAAGAAAATGGAGCTGTGTTAACATTCTACTTTCTGGCACAACAGCTGTGACTGGAAAAGTGGAACGAATGAAGCCTGGATTCCTTTCTATTTACCTCCTAAATGCTATCCATTATAATCAGCTGTCTTCCTCCTCAGTGGTCCTTATGCCCTCCCCACTGCCAGACTCACAAGGTGCTGTGCTTAGGTCAGAGCTGTGTTCCAGGCTAGCCAGAATATGTGGTAACTGGTTGATGTCTAATAGAAGATGTTTTGGCTCATTTTGCCTTACCTTTTTCTCTGTGGGGACACAAAGTTAAGGCTCTTCTTAACCCACCTGCCAACAAGTGCCGGAGACGCAACATGCTATGGTGTGGTGGGTGTCCTCTCCTGACCAGTCAGAATATAACTGGTGACAACAACTGGTGGGATTGCTGCTGTCTAGTAGAATGAGAATCTTGGCTGAGCTTCCTCTGCCTTTTCCTCAATGGGGACCAAAATTTGAATTTCTTCTCCCTAAACTATCTGCCATTTTGTACATTTGTGGGAGTTTGATTATCTGTTCAAATTTGAAATGCTTAGGAGGAATGGTTTGGCAAACGGGTGATCAGACATTATTGAAGTGTTTTTCCTTGGGAAGGCTTTTGCAAGGAAGGGTAAGTGATGACCCAGGAGGAGCAGTAAGTCAGGGCAGAAATTAATGGTAGCACTAGGAAGTTTTGAATGTAAGCAGGGGGAATGGTCTGATGATTGAAGGGCATAAGAAACTGGGCTGGAAACTTCGTGAAGTTTCCAGCGGTACCAGGGCCAAATGCTGGTGGATTAATACTTCAATCTATGAGCACGTTTGTGTTCTAAATATTTATGTGGCCCTTTACATGGAAAAAAAAAGTACAGGAATAGCATTACAAACAAGGGTCATATCATCCCGTTCTCATCTTACTATCACCCGACACTGCCGCTGCAGGAGCTGTCGAGCTACCGAGGACTCCCAGTGAGGCGTAAATAGCTGAAGTAGGTGAAAGGTTGTGGAGCAGCACAAACAGGCTGGTGCGCCCAGCCCTGCTGCGGGTTCAGTAAGGGAAAAGTCCTGCAGCTGGTCTGGTGCTTGTGCAATCTCCCCCGCCTGCTCACAGTCTGCAAAAGTCAGAGTGGAGTAGCTGGATCGTTTTACTGCCGGAGCTGCAGCCAGCTGATTGATATCCTACTTGGAGCTGTAAACACCAGGATGCGCGTGGCAACCCAGCAGCCCTGGACAGTAGACACTCCGTTTCCTCACTCACTGCCTTTGTCATCTGTGTCTGAAATTGTGTGTCAACTGCTTTAGAATCAGGGAAAAGGAGAATGGTTCGCTGTTTTCAAAATTGCTTTTCCAAAAAGTGGTGAGAAGCTTGCATGAGATTACCTGTGTGTGTTTCAAGCTGGGAGTGTAGAGATAGCAGAGAGGGAGAAAACTCTTTTGGGGTATAGCTGTACCCTTCAGGAAGAAAGCTACAACTCAAACTGTGATAAAATATCACTCAGAAGTGTTTCTCTTGAAAAGCTTGTCACTAGAGCATGTTGATTTCAGGAGGCTGCTTGCTATGTAGGAGAACAATAATCTTCGGTCAAGTACACCATCAGGCTGGAGATAGACATGAACTCCCAGTGTGGGCTGGCACTGATCTGAAGCATATAGCTAGACAACAAAAATGTCCCTCTCTAGCCTCAGCTGGTTACTGTAGCAGTTCGTGTGGAAGAGCATGTGGCATCTCTGAGAGCTGCTGATGCAGAGAAAAAAGGGAAAGGTATCATTAGGACAGTCACCACTCCGGGTCATGGCTGCCTTCACTGTGAACAGCCCTGCTCTGGAGAAGAGCACCTGGGAAAATGTAGACAATCTGTGAAGAGCCACAAAAAAAGTGAGCATTAGCAAAGAATAGAACTTTTAAAGCCTAACTATGTTCCTGTAGGAATAAGGGAGTTAATGTAACAAGATGAATCGATTCAAAAGTTTTGTATTAGACATCCTGAGAAACACCTCACCTTGAGAAGAAGGCGCTCTAGCTTCACCTGTAACCCTTTCATGAGTCATGGGCATTGAACTGGTACCTCTACTGCTTTTCTTTTTCATTGTGGACCAGTCTGAAGATGAGATGTTTTTGCTAAGTCTTTTGTATCACCTGCACTTGATAGTGTTGACTGTAGCAGGACGCTTGGTTAAGTGGACGTGGTGTCTTGAGTCTGTCTGCTCAGATTTATATCCTCGAACTCCCGGTTATTTTGTCTGAGATTGATCTTAGAAAAACACTCTTTCTACCCAGGTGTTCTCTCTCAGCATTTAATTCATCAGATATGGAAGAATTTACTTTCTTTTAGTGTTTGACATCATAGAAACTTGAATGAGAAATTTAGCCTAGGAAATACCAAACCTAGACAAGAGGACTCACTCCAGTGTTACCTGGCCACTCTTTCAAAAGAGATGTAGAGTTCATGGTATCCCTGGAATGCTGCTTCCCCCTGGTGTTTGCATGACCCGAGGGAAGTTAGTTTCCTGTTTGCAACAGTGTTACTATTATTACTGCGGTGTGACCTCACAGATATTAATGTTTATCTTGCAAGTTTCCATAATGTAGAGGAGATATCCACGCAGTAAGCCTATGTGAGTTTTCTTACTTGATGAAATGTAGAACCACAGACCAAAAATGCAGTTTGTGTATTAAAATAGTCCTGATAAAGAACCAGTACAATAAATAATGTTGCACTGCACAATTAAAATTGTTTGCATTATTTTTGTGTTTTATTAGTAGCAGGTATCTAACTGTGGGTAAATCATCAAGGCAACACTGCTGGAACATTAAGAATGGTCTAAAGAAGGGAAGCTCTCCATTAACTATGGAACTGTTTCAATCTCACAGTATATTAGCCTCTAGCAAAATACACATGGTTTCACTATGCAGCATTATTATGTTTTATTTTTACTGTAGTTCTTTTAATATTCTTTACCCACATTGGCATTTTCAAATTAATTTTTCGATGTAGTACTCATCTAATGGTCACTGAACTGAAAAGTAAAATCATCAGAGATGTGGTCATACTTGCTTTCCAAGATTTCAGGCTACCTAAAGTGACATAAAACTCCCCACTAGTTTAATATTTCTTCATTTCACTCATTGAAACTACACCAATATTCTAAATGAACTGTGATCATTATAATCAGGCATTCACAAATATACATTTTATTTATTATATATATGGGAAAAGACCCCTCGACATTAAAAAATACTAAATGAACAAAGAGAAGTTTTAAGGGATGTATTTACCTATTTTTAAAAAGTTCAAAATGTGCTCACTTGCAAATCTTGATTCCCTACTATCTGGGACATAATAACTGGGTACAAATAATTGGCAATGTGTTTGCAGGCATTGGTTGCATAAAGTTGCCTTTGAAAGAAGATGTTTTAACAAACTAACAGTACTATACAGTCTGTGAAATAGAAATGAAAAATATCTTTGTCTCTTATGAGACCAATTGTATTTTAATACTAGAAGGAAGAAGTTCTTAACAAGATAGATTGTCAAGTGCACAGCAACAGAGTCACTGAAATGTGTGAGATCTCCATTTAAACTTGATAGGAAATGTTATAATTTCCTTTTACACACTCACACAATGCCTGTTGAAGTGTGAATTGTGAGGTCTTCCATTTCATGGCAAGTCATTATTAATACATATTTAAGTAGGGTTAAATATTTGGAGATTTATTCATTCCCAGAAGGAAATATAAACTTACTCTCTGGTTCATTCAGTAGTGGAGAAATGTTATGAAATTTTAATATTCAGATCAAGCAATGAGTTTGCTATAAACCGCCAGAAGATACTCTAGTCAGTAGAGCACTTGGTAACCACCCCAAGAGACCTTGCTAGTTTTCATCAAGTGCTTTCCCCCAGGGCAGCTGCTGGAGCACTGCATTTCTCTCTGCTTTCCATGCCAGATATGCTATGTGGAAGCCCCAAACCCTCTTCCTTATATACAACTCCCTGTATGCTGAAGCCTACAAAACAGTGTTAAGGAAGTCATGAAAGGTGCAACTTGGGATTCAGAAATGCATATGTAGTTCCAGAAAGAAGAGGATAATAATTTAAGAAAGATACTTCAACCAGTATTGCTTTGGTGTTTCCATGTTCACTGAAGTGAACAAGTATACCTGTATTTATTTTTATGAGCATTTTGAGCTGTCATAGGGCATGCACGTCAAATGATGTATATGCTAATCTCCTCTTCCATGTGGAAAGACAGCATCTTTAAATTGTAACCCTTTCAAGTTAAAAAGTCAAATGACATCAATGCCAAGAATGCTAGTTGGGATGTAATTTTTGATGAAAAATACCTTCTTTATGGCCTTGGGAAAAATCAGAGATTTTGTAAAAGTGAACTAATAAAGACATTCCTATCACATTTCCCATTAAAAAAAAAAAAAAATTAGTCCAGCCATTGTTAAATTTTTGACTCTTCTTGTGAAACACAGTAAATGGATTTGGTATCTGCCCTTTCCATAAGAAAGACTCAATGGAGTGGTGGACTGCATTTTGAAAAGCAGGTCTCTTAATTTTATGTGAGCTGTTTTGGCTGCTTAAAGGCTGCAGCTCTGAGGGACTTCAGAGCTGTGAAGATGTATCACCTTGAAAAATTAGGTGCTAGGTCTGACCAACATCCTGAATTTAACTGTACTGTTGGAAATGTGGGAAAAATTTCCATCCTAAGTCACTCAGAGACCAGTCGCAGCATTTTGACTCCCAGAATTTTCTCTTTCAACTATAAAGGGGGTGTGTGCCCTGTTAAACCATTCCTGGAGAAATCTATCTAAAACTGTACTTTTGAAACATCCAGATAATTCTAGCCTTTTACAGTCAGTTCATGTGTCAAATCTTGTGCCAAATGCTTGAATGCCTTTGAGTAGGGAAGACCCATAGGGAACATATAAAATTATACAGGAAAGGCACCAATTCAGTCTTGCTGAGCAGTAATTTGGTTTGGTTTAGTAACCTGTGAAGTGGTTCACTAAAATGATGAACTTTAAGGAAACTGTAAAGAATGTGATTATTGGTATCTGCTGTAGGTGACCTTTATGTGCTGAAAAGATCATGAGGTAGACAAGACAATAAAATTACAACCTCCTTTTCTTCTTCTCTCTAATGGTCTGAAATTGAAAAATTGGATCTATTGAACCCCAGTTAAAGTTAGGACAGTGAAATAAAACAAGGCTACAACCTGTAACTTGCAGTTTCCAGAGTATGTTATTTATGTACCTTAGAGACTAAATGCTCTTGCTTAAGGGAGTTGTAACTCACCATCCTTGTCTGAACATAAATCACTTCAGATTATTTCCATCCATTCACTACCTCTTCCATTAACTTTCCCCTCTCTGTTAAAGAAACGCAGTCCAACATTTCAAAGCAATAGATAAAGGCACAGATGCAGATCATCCAAAGCTTTTTCTCCTGATTCTTTTTTCAGTGCTGTGATAAGGACTGTATGTCTTGCTATCTTCCCTACTTCTGGGTATCTTTCTGGCTGCTCTTTGTTTGCTGTTCATGTTCATGTCGTCTAAACTGTCAGCATTATTAAATCTATACTGGTATTGATCAGCTTTCAGGATATGGTTAATGCTTTAGCATCATAGCTGCTGGCATTTCATCAATGTATAGCACGTAACATTTCAAATGCATTAGCTATACAGGTGACTTTTAAACTCTCCTTAGGAGCATCTCTCACAGTTGTACAGACTCCACCTGCAGATTACCGCAGCATTCTGAGGGTGACATTTTAGGTGTCACTCATCATCCTGACAAGGGACCAAAGCTGCAGTGGTGTGCTATTGGGTATGTCCAGTGACAAAGAAGTTGCCTGGGTGTACTACATGCTGGGACATGCCAAAAGGAGCCCAGGCCAGCCCAGAAAAGCATTGCTAACAATTCCTCCAAAATCACATCAGTTGAATTATTTTTTCCACACCTCCCTTTGGAAAGGGACCTTGTCTGGTCCTGTCCTATCCTACTCTTCATTTTAATAAACATGTTTGACTTATTTTTCCAATTTTTTTCCACTAGAAAAATTACTATTTTTTGAAATTTATTTATTTATTTATTTAATGCCTGGTACACCATCTACAGTATGGTCAAAAGGATGTATTTCTCAGTTCTAGTAGAAGAGTGTGGACTGGTTGATCCCAACTGTTGCCTGTATTTGCTACATAGACGTGATTTTGCCTAAGAGAAGGTTTTCACGCTTGCAGAACAGATTAGTTCTGTGTTATGACTGGGAAACTGAGCTGTCACCAGCAGTATTCAATCCAGACTTTCAAGTGCTTTTTAAAGTATTTGGGAATCTGACAGCTGTGCGGCTGAAAATAGATTAAGGAGAGGTCGTTTAGAGGGAAGGACAGGCTTGGTGTGCTCACCAACTACTGCACTGCTGAAGAGTGTGCTGTAATGTTCTGTACTCATCAAGAGTTCAGATAACAACAGAGTTCACGTAGAAGTGAGTGGATGTTTTTCAGCAGGATGGTATGAAATCCTCTTGCCAGCTGCAAATAACATTAAGTATTATGCATAGATATTGCAATGAGAGATATTAGAGGGGGACACTGGGACATCCTTGAAATGATGGGTTAAATTCCCAGCAAGAGGGAAGTTGTATATGTGTTATTTCCAGTTACTGGATAGTGTGCAAATGGGTGAGAATGAAGTCCTAATCCAGTTAGCAATCAGCTAAATGCTTCCACTCATTTCAGCTGTAGTCTTCAATGGGAACTGCAGGCCACCTCTGTAAGATAGGAGAGGAAAAAGTTAGTTTTAGGCTTTCTATTTAAATTTTTCAAACATTTAAAAAAAGAAAAAAAAGTGTATTTTGGAGTCTGATTTACCTCTTGTTCATCTTCTTACATTACACATAGATTAATTTAGTGAGTTGAAAATGTTTTTCTTATGACTGTCTAACTTGAAGAAGACAGTGACCTAGGACACCTTTATAGCAAGGAAAAAGAAACATTCATATTCTTGTATTAAAATCCTGTTCTGTGTGCATGTTGTTCTTTCTGGGTAAAATAAGAAATATTTTGGGTTTTAAAATGCCATTATGATGTCATGTCCATCATTGGTCATGGACTGTCAGAGGAAAGAAGCACAGGACATCTGAATTGGAGCCCAGCAGGGAGATCTGGTGCAGGAACCAGGGAGCAGGAGAGGAGGATGAACTGATGATTTCCCATTGTAATCACTAATATCCAGATGTATTGTAAGATGAGGAGGGAAGCAGGTGAACCTAACCCTGGAACTGATGAATGACACAGCAATGTTACCCATCTCTGCTCCAGATGTCCTGTACTAGGTAGTAAGAAAATACTAAATAAGGGATAAAGCCTTATATATGGATTCCTTCCTTACATTTTTTTGTTTAACTTCCATTATACTTTTATCTCATTCCAGCTTTTTCTTTCCTTTTCTCTGTTGTCTTTCACTATCAGTGATCTCAATGTTCACTTGGTACAATCTTTTTTGTAAATTGAAGAATTCAGGCCCAGTGACTGAGATCTTTTTGAATACTATGAATCCTAAATTGAAAACTTTCTAGAATTTAGGAAATATTTCATTTATTTTATTTTTGTTTCTACTGCTAGAAAAGATGCTGTTTGAAAAAAAAAGGTAAAAGAGTAATTTTTGCTTTTGTTCATTTTCCTCTCTACTTACAGAAACATCTCTAGAACATTAAAGACACTTATTTTAAAATGCTTTTTAAAATGTTTCATGAATTTTTTTTTCACTTCATTCCATAAAGAATACCTGTTTGTCTCATGATGATGCATATTTTATGATCTCCTCCATCTGTAGTTTTGGAACAGAAGTTATCTATGTGAAAAATTGCCTGCCTAGATGTCGCTGGGGATGAGCTGTAATGTAACTTCTCGAGTGAGGCAGTGCTGTCACCTACGTTCATCCACTCTCCAACAGTTCCAGATCTTTTCTGAACCTTGACTGACAGAGAAAAATTCCCATCGTATAGTAGACTAGTGTTACAGTCGGTGAAATGGAAAAAAAAAATCTGCTTTGGAAGCAAAAGAAAAGTCTCCAGATGCAACCTGTTTGTGTTTGGCTAGCAACACAAATATAAGGGCTTGTTTACCAGCCTGATGTTTCTAGAAGCAGTAGTGTTTAATATCTATGACCTAGAAGCACTAGTACTTCTATTATCTAGTTTTCAAGCAAACAGGTTGTGAGCATTTGAACTAAGTACGGACATAATTAGAGTCTAGATTACATCTTCTGCATGACATAAAACCAGAGCTACTAGCTCACATAAATGTAAATTATTTAAGAAAGGTATGAAACACGTATAAAGGCATAAACATAGCTCAGACAAATTAGTTTCTGTCAGAAGCATTGCAGCTGTAGGTGTTAATTCATTAGAAATAGCCTATTTATGAAAACTAGGCAGCAATACTTCAGCATGGCATTCCTGGTTTACTCTGGGAGACAGTATTCAGGTGTCACCTTGCAACGGAACACAATAATATGAGAAATGTTATTTTCGGACCTCTCCCCCTCCTTACATCTGAATTAATTCAAGATGTGTTGTTTTTCTCATTTGCAAAATGTCAGCATTTCCGTAACATGCACATTTTTTCCCACCTTGAAAGAATCAGTTCCTAATCCCTCTGTGTTTCTCTCGGAGCTTAGCATGCCTACATGTGACCGAGTGTCCACGTGCAGCATGATTTGTGTTTTGACTCCGAGCAGAGATGGTAAGGGAAAACATGATATCAGTCTACAGAAATAGATTAGGTATTTAGGATTCAAACCAAGTCATTGACAGATCTAATCTAGGCCTCTGGTCAAGCTACATCTGTTTTCTCTTTTAACACAGACAAATTTGGCAATATTTTTTTTGGAAAATGCAGTTGAATGTTAAAACTTCCATAGGAAATCAAGAAAATTCTTCTGATATTACCCTAAACATTCAAGTTTTCCATCTGAAAGTTTCAAAGCTGTGCCAGTTCACACTAACTGGAAGTCTGTGTAGCCATTATTGGTAAGTAATCAGAGAGAAAACCTGGAATTTAGCAAATTCCTTAATTTGTGTTCTAATAAATGAAGAAATAGCAAACCTAGTAAAAAAGATGTTATTTTGTCCAGAGGGCAAAATATATTGAACAGACAATGGATGTTATTACAATTGGTGAATTCTGGGTATGTTCTTCAAGACATTCCACCCCAGCAGATTTCTGTGGCAGTGCAGGATGTCATGACAATTAACCCAGCCTAGGTTAGACATTCCTGTGTGGAACTGTTTGAGCTCAAGGCTGTTGCCTTCTGAGATCCTGAAATGTTTTCTTCTTATAATGCTGATCCTTTATTTTACCTGGTTGCTTTCATCATACTTAAGACTCCTGTTTACAGGTTTGCAGATTTTATTTTTATTTGTTTTCAATGTTTATAGTAGGTCATTTGAGTGTCTTTTAGTGTTCACTAAAGAATAAATTTTTTTTTTACATTTCTTTGATTCATAATTGCAGATTTCTGAGCACAAATCACAAATTTTCAAGAAAAGTCTTCATGCTGCTTTAACAGTCCCTTTTGCTTCTTGCACTCCTGCACTGTGTCACCAAATATACAAAAAACAACCTATCATAGCATTATTATTTTATAAAACCAACAGGCCCTACAGTGAGTGGAAAGTCTGTAATTACTTTGGAGGTGACAAATGCTAGAAAAAGAATCTTTTTCCTGGGCATTTTATCCATCGTTTTCCTTATTAGTTGAAGGCCAGCTCATATTTCTGATGGTAGCAGTGATGGCTTAAAATGAAACAGAAATCTTACCTACAGCACACATGATTTTAAAAATATAGTAGAAAGGGTCCAGTCACAAGTCCCAACTCCAGTCCCCACACACAGATGACCCTCAGGTGAGTTGGCAAAAGTAATCTAGGGTAGTTCCACGGATCCTGCGCAAATGACTGCCAAACCCATGGAAGTCAGTTGATGGCAACAGGATAAAAAACATTGCCTAACGGGTTCAATAAACAGCATTAATTTAGACAGTAATATTTGCAAAATAGTAGTGATAACAACACAGTAGGACATAAGCAAACCAGGAGCTTCCTGGCATTGGTTATAACTCCCTCCTCTAAGTGATAGAGGAGCCAGCGAGGTACAGTGCTCTGCTGGACCTCATAGTCACCAACAAGGAGGGGCTTGTTGGGTATGTGAAGATCAAAGGCAGCCATAGATGCAGTAACAACGAGATGGTGGAGTTCAGGATCATGAGGGCAGGGAGGCACGTGAAAAGCAGACTCACAATGCTGGACTTCAGGAGAGCAGACTTAAGCCTCCTCAAGGATTTGCTTGGAAGAGTCCTGTGGGATGAGACCCTGGAGGAAACGGAGGGCCGAGAAAGCTGGTTAATGATCAAGGATTACCTCCTGCAAGGTCAAGAGGGTTCCATCACAATGAATAAGAACTCAGACAAAAATGCCAGGAGGGCCATGTGGATAAACAAAGAGCCCTGGACAAACTCAAATTCAGAAAAGAGACATACAGAGTGTGGAAGCAAGGATGGATAACCTGGGACAAATACTGAAGTATTGTCTGATCATCTAGGGATAAAACTGGGAAAGCTAAAGCCCAAAGGGAATTGGATCTGTACAGGGATGCCAAAGACAAAAAAAAAGGCTTCTATATGTACATAGGTGACAAAAGGAAGACTAGGAGAAATGTGGGCCCATTGCTCAATGAGATGGGGGACCTGGTTACATGGGATGTGGAAAAGGCTGAGGTACCGCATGCCTTCTTTGCTTCAGCCTTTACTAGCAAGGCCAGTCTTCAGAAATCCCAGGTCCCAGAGACCAGGAAAAAAGGCTGGAACAAGGAAGAGGTACCTTTGGTGGAAAAGGATAAGGTAGGGGAATACTTAAGCAAACTGGACATGATAAATCCAGGCACTTTGATGGGATGCACCTGTAAGTGCTGAGGGAGCTGGACTCTCCAATATGTCTGTATCTCCTATTGAGGAGCTTAGAACTGAACACAGAATTCCAGGTGTGGCCTTACCAGTGCTGAGCAGAGGGGAAGGATTACTTCCCTTGAACTCCTGGCAACACTCCTCCTCACAAAGCCCAAGATACCTTTAGCCTTCCTTGCCACAAGGGCACATTGATGGCTTACATTCAACTTTGCATCGACAATGACCGCAGATACTCTTCAGCAAAGCTGTTTTCCAAATGTGTGGCTCCCATCATAGACTGACACACAGGGCTGTTCCTCCTTAGGTTCAGGAACTTGCACTTTCCCTTACTGAACTTCAGAAGGTTCATGTGTACTCGTCTCTGTCAAAGTCCCTATGGGTGGCAGCACGACCCTCTGGTCTATCAGCCACTCCTCCCAGCTCCCAGAAGATTTATTTGTGTCTTCTTCAAACGTGGTAAGGTTATACTCTGCCCCATCATCCAGATTGTCAGTGAAGATATTGAACAGGATTAGACCCAGTATTGACCTCTGAAGTACACTGCTATTTTTTGGTCTCTGACTGGACCTTGTTCCACAGATGTTGCTCTTTGAGCCCAGCCATTCAGACAGTTTTCAGTGTACCTTGCTGTCTGCTCATCCAGGACATAAGTCATTGGGTTCTCTATGAGGATCTTATAGGAGACAATGTCGAAGGCCTTACTGAAGTTCGGGTAGACAATACCTACTGCTTTGTCCTTGTCTTTATGTTTTCTTTATACTCTCTTTATAGCTCCTGCACTATGGTTACTGGAGTGGCAGATCTAAGTGCACCAGTATAAAAGGTTTTCCAAAACGTGACCTTGTCAAAGAGACGATCACTTCCACTGCAGTTTGAAAGCCTTTAACTGAGAAGTGTAAGAGAGTAGACGATACTAGAATTAAATTCTTGGAGGATGTGAGTAGGAATTAAGACCACTAACCGTTTTTCCCCACGGAGTGCATTGCTGCCCTGCCACCTAGTGGCAGTATGTCACTGTATAGCAGTAATTACGTCTATTTGTGATACTAGCTTTATTATGATTCTCATTCTTTTATGAGGTGTTTTGTTTTTCTTTTATATGTACTAAATCCCTTTGCACTAATGGAGGATCAAACATCAATCAATGTCAACAGTCTAAATGAAAGTTCTTATGTAATGAGAAGCCTGAATAAATAGGATTAAGAATACCAAATGACTGTATATTACTAGAAGTGTATCAAGCACATCAAAACACCAATACTCGAACAAACTCAATATACAGCGGTGAGTAAGGAAACAGAAATAATGTTTTTGTAATAAGTCATTTAGAGCTGGTTTTCTTACCTCCTAAATTAGACATAAAATTTAGTGCATAAACAAGAATTTAAATTGAAAAAGAAAAATACAAATGAATGGTGGTTGTTCCAGTCACTGTTATACCATGTATATGCTCTACCCTGGAATATACACATAGCCTCTCATCCACCCATCCTATCTTCCTGAAAAGCGTAATATTTGCTAATACAAAATCAACAATTTCTCCTGTAATAGTTAAAGGGATGGGTTCATGGACTAAAGAGGTATTCATAATGTAATCACACACGGATAGAATCCATGGTTTGGATGCTGGAGAGCAGGATCATCAAGTGGATGAGATGCTGGCTTTTCAGGGGCTGGTGGTGTGGAGCAGCAGCTCACTCTTCTGAAAGATCCTGGGTGCTTTATGTGTAGACTGAACATCCAAGCACTTCTCATTGGCTGACTTGATTGATCCTGATTTACTTTAAGAAGATGACAGTTATGAAAATGTACTATTCAGAAAGAGGTAGGAAAAGCACTTACAGTGGAAGACTTACACTGAGCATCTCAACATGTGAAAGATTGCAGCTTGGAATAGCAGAACACAGGAATGGCATCAATAGCACGAGCCTAATGATCCAATTATGACATTCCAAAATGCAGGCTTCCTTCTTGCTATGTGAATGGCCATTCCAGGCTCACCTCACAGCTCAAGAGTCACTTTGTACGTAACTCAGCTTATCATGAAGGAGGGTTGTGGTCTGAAATAAATGCTGAGGTATGGAAGTGGTATGCAATGCATAAGCTTCTCCTTCAACATGAAAGTGGTATGTAATCCGTAAGCTTCTCATTTAGCATGACACCTAGGTGGTGATGCTATATATCTGTTCGGTGTGAACTTTTCTACAATGCACATTATATGCACTCTGAGCAAGGGGGATTTTGGCACTGACTTCAGTGTAATTGGCATTGACACAGATATAGGCCCTGGGCTTTGTCACTGCAGTCTTGCATGCTTATGTGCCCCATGGAGCATACTGAAACATTTTTCACAGCCCATCTATATGTCAGAGATTTGGGACAAGGATAGAACACTTCCCAGATATGAAGGAAACACAAAAAAATTAAAATATATACTACAAAAGAATATAATTATTTCAGCATGCATTGAAATTCGTTGAAATGAAGTTTCCTGTTTAGAAATAGAGAAACACTCTTCAGGTAAACAGGGAAAATATTATTACTTTATTTAAAAGTAGAACATTAGCTGTTTTTCTTTAGGATAGTCATAAAACAAGTACATTTACAGGATGCACCAGTGGAAAGCAGAATATCATCTGGTCATGCCCTACAAAGATATTAATATTTACAGGAGAGAGTTGCATGCATATTACCTAGACACACAGAACTATTATTATTTTCATCATAGTCATAGTGAGAAACCCATGCTGAAGTGGGGATAGATTAATCTTCCTAGTGTGCAGTCTGACATATAGGTAATGGTTCCTCTTGCACAGTTTGACATTTTTCACAGATATTTACTTTTCTGTTAACTCTGTATCCTTTACAGTAGTATCACAAGGTGGTGTGTTTTTTTGGTTTTGTTTTTTTTTTTTTTTAGGGGAGGGAAGAGCGGTATGCCTTTATAAAACCATCTAATTAGTAGTTACAAACAGAAAACTCTTTCATCATAATAATATAGCTATGGTGTAAAACCAGCAGTGCCCTTCTAGGTTGTATAGGATCTGTTGGGTTTTGTTTGCTTTTTTTCCCCATGTAACCCTGGAATAGGATTTCTTGCATGTGTAATAGATTGGGGAACAATTACAGCATATTTGTAAACTTTTAACTCCTAAACTGCTTACAAAGCTTTCAACATAATATGATTTTGCTGTGGTATAGTTGTATTAATGGGACATTAATAAATGCTGCTGTAGGTGAGAAGGGTTTTACATCTGTACCACACTGTAAAGCCCAACAGCTGATTTTCAAAAACTAATGAGATACTACTCCTGAACGCTTTGGAAGAAACAACAATTTGTGCCTGACCTGCCAGCTGTGCTGCTGGGAAGTGGTGAAATCTATGAAGCACATACAGACTGCAGGCAGCTGACAGGTAATGATGTAAAAGAAGGTATTATAGAAAACACTGTGCAGCAGGTGCAGCCCAAGGAAGAAGAGGCAACACCAGCCGCTGACATAGAAATGGGAAGGGCTGCTGAGATATGAACTGGTGACACATCATGGATACCCTATGAAATACACAGTCCTGAGATTGCAGTAAAATATCTACTTGCCATTAACCATAACTGCACAGGAGCAGGCTGTAAGAACTCAAGTGGCTGGATGCTAAGTTTTCACAGCTTGCATTTACATGGTATTTTACAATGGATGGGTACAGCTGATGTGTAGCCCACCTGCCTAAAAGATGTCATCCAGATTTAGGCTACAGGCATTTCCCAAAACTGAATCCTGTGTTTAGTCATGCAGTAGGTATCTTGCTCCCCTGTTTGTTCAGAGGGAAGCCTGGAGGCATCAAAGGCTGCAGGTGGAACTGTGCAGTGCTCCAGAATCTCTGAGCTGTTGGCAGCCAAGCCAGCTGCAAGACATAATCAGTCATAATCTCAGTGTTCTCTGAGTTGAAAGATTCCAAATCACCTTCCCTCTTTATGCCACAGACACACAGCTCTGTTCAGTTATGAAGTGAGGACAGATAGTCCTGTTGAAGTCATGTTAAGCAGTCCTATTCATTTTGGCTACATGGAGGCAGCCTCCTAACTCTGGATTGAAATGCATAAGTGATTTGATTTCCAAAAGCCTGGATATGAAGGCCACTTGCCTGCTGAATTTTAATTTGCATTGTTTTGGTGGAACAGTCTGTGCTTAGGCTTCTTTTCCCTTAGGCTTCCTTACTAAGATGGTTGCTCTGTCTGAAAGCTCATCACATTTGGGAGCCATTTTTCCCAACTCCTCCACCATTTATTTTTAGATTTCAGTGAGAAAAAAACATACCCATCTACAACTCTAGGCACTGACAGCTATTTGGGATCAGAAGCAATGCTGAAATAATAATGCTCTCACACAGCAACATTAAATTTCCTTAACCAAGCAGCAATTCAAAGCACTGGAACAAGACCCACCCCGTAACTGTTTTATCAGCTATCCCCATTTAAGCAGATTAAACAGTTTTATTTCTCTGCTGCTGCTTTCATCTTCCCTCTGTGAGTGTCATCCAGGCCTCCAGGCAAGCATAGCTGCTTATCCTTATCTGGAGACTTAGAGGCAGGAAAAGTAAGGGAGAGAGAATGAAAAATACCAGCCTATTTGTCCACAAGCAGTGGATATGAAGAACACGGTTAAAGAATGAAAGCCATGACAAGGGCTGGATGTCTCAGGCTCCAGGTAAGTGATTTTCTAAGACTACAGCATGAACTCAGAGCTAGGACACTGCTTGGAAGCTTTTGTGCGCACTGACACTTTGATAACCAGTCCTAAAGAGATCCAGATCGCTACTGTAACTAGCACTTACTGTTGTTGACTCTAGATGGGACATCAAGGCCTCCTATTTCCTATTAATTTACACCATCTCCTGTAAATCTACACCAATTAGTCCATCCATTTCATGGTTAAGGAATAATGGAGAGGCCAGCAACAATGACTGTTTTGGGCAGAACTAAGTATTAAAAATCAGGGACATTTTAAAGAGATATTTTATAACATAAATATTTTTATAAGATAATTTCTTTTAGTTAGGAACTTCTCTCTATATTGCATTTCTACTTTCAATCATATGAATAATTTGCCATAAGGTTCAAGTTGTTGTCAAAAATAGCACTTAGCTGGTTTCATAGATTTTAATACATCTTCACCTTGTATGTACTGCTGATTTTAACTTTGAGAGGTAAATCTCAGCTTCAAGTTAATATCTGGGAGAATTCAGGACTCCTATAAAGAAATGCAACATCCTTTGATGTTTGTGGAAATGCAAATTATTCTTGTTTTGTATCAAACATGAAGGATTGGTTTTCAAACCGAGGGTGGTATGGGAATATAAGACAGCATTTTGTAAAAAGCACCAAATAATTGTAAAGATCTCTGAGTGCTGCCAGTAGTTCTGTAAATTCAGCCATTTCTTTGGCTCCCTCCAATAAAGTTCTTGAGTCATCAGGAACTCAAAGCCAAGCTGAATGGACACACCTATTTAGTTTGCTTTTTTAAGAGAGTATTTCAGTCTATGTACCCTAAGCCACTCATCCTGTTCTGTCCTAAGGCCATTTCTCTTTCAGGCCCTACCAAAATGGAGCCCACCATTTGCAGCCTCCTCAGTAACCCAGAACACAAGCACGATAGTGAAGCACAGTAAAACTCTTCAAGCCTGAAGTCTTCTCCAGGCCACTGATTCCACACAACCATTGCCAAGAAGCTTGGGGAAGTGTCTCCCAGAACCTTCTGGTTCCTTCCCAAGGTAGCTGCTTTGCTATGTTACCAAGATCTTCCCCAGCAAGCACCTGCTATTTACAAATTTCTTTTCCATAACTCAGTTGCAAGCCCAAAACCAGAAGCTTCTGTAATGGTGTATTTTAACACGCAGAGTCTCAAACGTGAAGTCATGTTCCCATTTCAAATGTATGTTACTGTTGAGTTTACAACAACATGAAAAAGAATGTTTCTTGGAGAGCAATGGTTATATTTTATGGAAAGAGAAGGATTCCTTAGGATGAATTCTACCTTAAGAACCAGGTTGAATCCACAGTCATTAATGAGTCGTTAGTGTTGCTCTGCTCAGGCTTGATTAATTTGTAGAAATGTAGCTGTGTCCTCGAGCTAACTCCTATTTTAGTTGGTGCTTATTATTATCACTTAACATCTATACTACAGCTCACCAAGCTTTTTCAATCACAATTGACACATTACTAACTGTTGTATACTATTGTAGATTGACTGAAGAATTTACAATCTCACACAAATAGCAAATCTAGAGTGTATAGTATGTTTAGCTAACATCACAAATGTAGTCAGGTTTGGGTTTTTTTTCAAAAGTAGGATGGAAAGGAGGAGAAGGAGGACTATGCTGCTGTTATTCCTCTTTTGCTTGACCTGGGCTAGGGATCCTCTATAGCATAACAAGCCATGCATTATCCTCCCTTCAACTTTGTATCTCCACAAGACAAAAAAGCTGAGAGAGCTTTCAAAGTAAAGAGCAAGCTGCAGAGTGTTAGTTGTATGAACAGCAGGGATGGAGCTGAGGCTTACTGGAAAAAAAACAAAACCAGACTAAACCAAACCAAAAATAACCACTAGATCCAAATGATTGTGTTAAATGCTGCTTTGTTTGAACATGGACATGTTTTGCTCTCTCACAAGTACCAGTGTGTTCTTGGCCCTCCTTCATTTCCTTTTCTGTTGCTTAAAATAAAATAATAACCAAGCAAAAACACAATGTACTGCTGCAGCCTTGCAACTCCTCTGGACACTCCATGCACGGTGTGGGCCACTGCTATTGGGCTGATTTGCAAATCCAGTACCTTGCGCCTTTTAAGTCCCTCAGTTACCTATGTATGATCCCATAGAACTTTGTTGAAACTATTATTTCCTGGCCTTCTAACTAATCCCTTTGGTGCCAATGTTGTAGGAAAGTGAGGAACAAAGCAAGAGAAGAGGCTTAGAAAAGAGCCTGTCACTAAAATAATTGCTTCTAATGCAATATCTCTGAAGAGTAACACAAGTCTGGAACAACATGGAACTCACCCATCTGCCACAGATTTTCCTTTACCTTCTACTTGTATACTGCATCTCTTATTTTTGCTTTTTCTTTCTGAGAAATAATTTCTCCTTTTTAAGATTCTTGTTATTTTTAGTTTTGTACACGTGTTTGTGCAAAGATCTTGGAACTGTCAATCTACCAATAACAAATCAATTGTCAGAAGCATTATTAGTGACTGTGTACTCTTTATTCACATTCTTGCACCTGTTGTGGATATTCAGGCTTGCAGAAATCCTACTCAATCTGCCTGGATACTAACTGGTTTTAGCCAATAGATTAACTTTATCACAACCAGGTAACTACTCATGTATTTCTTCCAAGATTAACTAGATCATTTGTGAAGAAAATATTTCTAAAGCCATGTGGAATAGTGCCCTGTAGTGACTTTACTGCCATAACAATAAACTTGACTTCAGATGTGATATTCCACACTTTCAAAAGCTTGCTTTCATTTTTTATTCTGCCTTTTGATCCTTTGTTTAAATCATTGCCTTTGAAAAGCTGGAAGGTATTTTGTAACATCCTCTGTTATTTGCAGAGGCCAGGTGAAGCCTATCATTTAAAGTGTCTAAAAAGTGCTGCCATTTTCATTAAGCCTTAGAAATGTCTGCTTTGAAATTAATTTTTAATCTTCCAGCAGCACAAACTTCCAAGAGGATTTGCTTATTTGTTACTGCCTTTTGTGAAGTAGGAGTTGCTGGTGCCTAAGGCAGGGGAATGCAATGCACTACTAATTATTTGTCTCATGTTGCATCATGAATAATTATTGGTTTGTCAGAGCAATTAATGCCAGTCTTCATTAGTAACTTATGTGTGAAAAACTCTATATAAAGTAACTTGAAAAAGAAATTATGTCACATTGTTTCCCTTGAACTTTTCAAATCTAGTAACCAACCTCATATTGCACTAATTGTCCACAGAAACCTAAATTTTAAATGGCTGTCGGTAAGATAGAAGAAGGGAGACAGGAAAACACTGAATTTTTGTAATTTTATCAATAGCCTTTTTTTCCACACAGTCCATGGGGCTGTGATGCATCCCAAACTTCCTCCTAAATCTCTGCTTTCTTTTCAGATGACAGCATGGTTGCTGTGTGTCCATGCACAACTGACCTCTGCTGGAGAGAAGGCAGCTTGTGAGATGAGTGCAACTGCTGACTGGTTGGCATTCTGTTGATCTAATAAAGCAATCTGAGGCTACCTGCTGAACTCACAGAGAACCTGAAAGTTTTGAAAATGATCTTAATTCTGCCCTACTGCATGTTCACCTGGTCAATAAGACATGCAGAATCAGATAATGTCTACCGGCAGAATATAATGAGTTATATAATGTTACGGATTTATGTTTGATGGGAAGATGTAAAATTAGTACACATCCTAGGGCATACTGAAATGACTGGATGTTTTTCATTAAATACTATTAAAAAGACATTATTGATCATAATGACCCTCTTTTTTTGAAAAAAAAATGAGTATGATCACATCTTCTTGGAATATATAGATTTTATCCCTGTCTTATAAAAATTAATGACATTACAATTTGCATCCCTAGAACAAGAAATCCACAAAAATGGTGAGAGCTTTTGCTGTGGAAGAGTATAGAAGACAATGGTGAGAATGAGGTCACAGAGAACAGAGCATCACTTGTAGGGAAATAGTTATTCCTTCAGTGAACTTAACTGGGTTGGCTGTGTATTTTTCTTTCATTGCCAAAGTTTGTTGGTCCTAGGATCATCTATTAAGAGTATAGGAAAAGGCTTGCTTCTCTCCAAATTACCTTACAATAGTTGATTTTGAGGAGAAATTCTGCATTTTTTTGGTAATACCCTGGACACTGAAGTTCTTTCCAAACTGTTCTTTGTGGGATTCCCCATTATTCAATAACAGCTTTTACCAGATCAGTCTTTATATTTCATGAGGGATTTTTTACTGTTTTTCCTCAACATTTCCCTTTTCTGCTTTATCTGTATACTTCAAAAAGAGCGGGTCACCTCTGGCAACTGTGAATGGAACAAATATCAAAACTGAGTCTGACTGAACTGGGCTTTACAGTGTTTTGTTTAGGTTTGTTTTTTTTCAAAATGTCCTGTGTGAATTGTTGGTAGAACATAAAATATCATTACTTTCCAACAAAAAATGCAGGACTTAACAAGCTTTGAAGACATTTATGACATACATCAGTGTGCCTGACATCATCATACAATGTGATGGCGTGATATAGTCTATGATACCATGTTGCATGTATACGATACCCCAGCATTGTGTTTATATGTATATGATAGCATTTTAATAGCAGAACCTCACTGGGCACCATGGAGAACCAGTCGATCTGTTGAATCAGGAATACTAAATGACCTCAAGTCCCTCTTAGGTCAGGAACAGTTTAAAAGAATCCGCTGAGTTTGCAGGGAATTTGCAAATGATGCACAACCCAAAGAAACCTAAACAAACCCTGCGGGATTTATGCTGAAGCTGAGGCTAAGGCAAACACAAAAGCAAACAGCAGTTCCTGAAGCTCAATTTTGAGTGTCTGATTTTGAAAGCACCTTATTTCAATTGAGTTGCAAACTGAATGCCCCAATCTTTTCTGCTTCAACTCAAATTAAATTTAAAAAAATGTTAATTCATCACTGTGACCTCACCTGGGTGCCCTTGTTCCTCTCCAGGGTTCTTTGTCTCCTGGTCAGGTGCAGTCTGGATGGATCTGGCAGGAACAGAAGGTGATGTAATCTTTGATGTCTTTTCAGTAGTCTGGGTATACCTCACTCTTCCCAGGATGGGCCCTGGACCTGGAATGGCAGTGGCTCGAGTTAGTGCTTCCCACTAAACCAAACCAAACCAAACATGGTTCTAGGGACAGGTACCTTTCCTGCTCTCTTGGACTAGAGGGCTGGAAAACAGAGTCCCCATCCAGGACATCACTGTTTTAAAGAACAAACCACGGTACCAAAGAGTGCATGTTTTCCTCCTCTGTGGGGCCACATACCTGTATGCAATAAGAGGGAGAAGGAAGCTGGGTTATCTACACCAGAGGTGGATGTTAGCTGCAGGAACATGGACTACCTCCAAGTGCTCCGCTTGACTGCTATCCCTCAGGAGATGGATGTGTCAGTGTGGGGATAGAAGCAGGTGTGCTGCTACTAGAGTCTGACCCTCCTCTCTGATGTCTGTCCTCACAGGAGTGATGTAAGGAAACAGAAACAAAACAAAACCTCTGCCTTTGTGCAGCCTTACCCTCACCTAACCATAAAAGCTGGATATTGCTGACCTGCTCTGGAGCTATTCCTGTTCTTCCCTGAAGGGACAGGGCCTGTGCAGGAGCCTGCTGCCCTCATGACAGTTGGCTAGGCTGCTACAGGGCTGATTCTCTGGTTGCTCTGGTGGTGATGGTGAGGCTGCAGTGAGGATGACGGTGAGGCTGGCATGGGGGGGATATCTAGGCAGTTTAGAGTGTAAACGGCTAGGACATCGAGGGGCTGATGGCTGCTCCTGTGAGGATGGTGACAAGGATGCTGTGGCGCTGGTGTTGGTGGATG
>VWZY01003688.1:1161408-1237082 GCA_013399075.1 Chloroceryle aenea | reverse complement strand
AAAAAGTTTCCCATCTTTAATTCGTTGCACATCGTCAGCAGCAACGGGTTTACTTAAGTCCACGACGACAGCAGATGGAGAATTAGATTTTTTCCCATTCCTAAGGTAATTCCCTAGAAGGATGAGAGAAGGAGGGAATCAGTGAGAGTCTTTTTTTACTAGTAGTCCATTGAAATACATTGTCAAAAGGGTGCTATTGTAGTCCCCCTAGGTCAGCAGAGAGCATAAGGCCTCTAGATATTTCCTAGACAAAGCCCCTGTTTTACTGACCAGAACAAAGTATGTTTTTCTGTCAATATTGGCATTGGTAGAAAGTACACATTTCAACTATAAATACATATAAGGTAAGGATTCTCAACAGACCAAGCAATCTAATGTGCTGTTATAGGGGGTAGGAAATGGAAAGACCTGATGTGAAGTTGATACGTGGCTTTGGCACTTGCACCTGGTAATTAATTTGTCCTGACATACAGGTTTTTGTCAGCAATTTGCTTCTTCATGAGGACATTAAATTACCTCTGATATTGATCTAAATATCATGGAGGACAGTGCTACAAAGCCTGTTTCAGAATGGAAATTCAAATCCCAGGACTATGTATCTGCTGATAGATGGTGTTACCAGAGCCACCAAGGAATTTGATTTCTGTTACTACCAATGGGCTTTGTTGAAGTGCCTCATTTGTTCTTGTTAAATTAATGGGAAAAGTTATATGTTTTCTTTTCTGATTCTTTTGACTTTCTCTTTTTACTTTCCTTCCATTAGAGAAGACACCCATAGTAACAGTCTCCACACTTAGCGAAGGTGGATAAAATTCCTTCTATCATTTCTGTGTAGCATTTCTCAGCAGGAATGGGTTTCCTCAACACAAAAGTTAGGCCTGCACCCAGGTTTTTGTCACTGGGAGTGCTCACTCTGATAACCATCTTCTGCTTCATTTTATTTTCACAAAACCATCCATTTATAGTCCATGAAAATAGAAATTGTGTTGCCTCTTCTAGGTCTTCATCTCTGTGCACAGACTATTTTGAGGATTGGGACTTGCTATCCTCTTCCTTGATCTGTGAAAGACTTCTGAGGGCCATGCACATGAAGGTCCAAGATACTGTTTAGAGTTGGATTAGCTAGATTTCTCCTAACTCTAAACAGCTCTGCCTCAAATTAGTCTACCCTAAAAATGCATCAACTGCAGTAGTGCTACATTATCCACAGTTAAAGGGAGGAATCTTTAAAGGAGCAGCACACCACAGCCTGTGCATACAGTGTTTACTGAGAATATGGAAATATGGCTACTCAAAGAATAATTAGGCAAATACTCTTTTGTACCCTGCAGATCTTAAATTAAGAAGCTGATCTTCCAGCTCTTTCTATAGAAGGAAGGGCAGTGAGCTTCCCTCCTTTGTGTTGCCTTTCAGTGTCTATTTTTTCATGACTGAAATGCATTTGTTTGTTTTCCAGTTTGTGATTTTTCACCTTCAGTTTCCTGGTTCCTGTTACATCTCTCATAGATAAAAGCCCTACTTTAGCAGCCGTCTTCAGTGTAGGTACTATAAATGATGAAGCAAGAGTTTAACTGCTTTATTTCCAAATAAATCCACAGATCGAGTCTCTTCATCTCCTTCTTTTTTTGTAAGACAGGTTTCAAGAATTCTTCCTTATTGCCATCAGTTTTCCAATCTGCAAGAAGAGAGAGATGACATACTAGATAGAGTTGGACGCATTGGACTGTGGTAGAAGTCTCACCATTGCAGGATACTGGACAATGAGGTGAAATAGGCCAGGAAGGAAAAAGATAAGGGAGTGAAATAGAAAACCAGAAGTGTATAGAAAAGCTGATTTTTCAAAACTTCACCAACTCCTGGTAATAATTTGGATAATCCTGTGGTATCTTTCATCTTCTCAATTTGCTTCTTCTTACAGAGGTTTAAAATATGTTCACAGTCTCTTCTAGGACTACTCAGGGTTACTAAGTAGTGCTATGCCTTGAGTGCCCCCTTGAGCTCCTTTGGCTTGGTTTGACAAACAACAGTAGCAGTAATTAGGAATCTTCCAGAGTCACTGATACATAGTGCCAAAACTTGGAGGCACTACTTGTGCTGCTACTTGGAGGTGGTGGTGGTATGTTGCAGAAATATCCTCCTTGTCCTATCCATAGGCTTTAATTTTCAGGGAAGTTAGAGGGAGCTAACATTGCAATCCTCACTGAGGTACATGGGGAAATTCTCATCTGCAGAGTTAGGCTTTATGCAGCCATAGACAGACATTGTGAGCTCAGTGCAATACTCATCTGATGAGGTTTTTTTAATTTCAAATACCTTAAATGAAACAAGCCATAATGACTCTAGATGCAGTTTGCATGTAAAAGGGACATTTTCCGACAGGAATACTGATGGAGTATGCTGGCAAAGTGCCCTTAGTACAGATGAATCTTCTATTAGTAAAACTGTGCTTTTGCCAGTCCAGCTCATTTGAGTTCATCTGAGCAACACAAGTTACACAGGTGAATACACATCTATGTGTCTGTAAGGAGGCTTGCTTTCCAGATGAGGAATTATACGGTCTTCCACTCAGCTGACCTGTATAAGGAAATGGAAATGGTAATACAGGAATGATACTGCTTAAAAACCAGAAAACTTGAAAAATCGGGAAAAAAAAAGGTGTCTGAAAAGCTTCTGTGGCAGACTGAGGCCCTAGTTCAGCCTAAACCTCAGACAGACACAGTGTATCCCTTGTGCTACTTGGCAATTATCTGTATAAATCCATGCTAGCTCTTTTTAGTCAGACATGACGTTGGGAGCTGTTGTTCACTTGGCCATCTGCAAGCACTCAAAATAAGGCAGTATACAGTATACATGCGCTTGCTCCCTCAATACTGTTCATTTTAGGTGGTGTCATCTTGCCAAATTTTCTGGGAAATGGCTACTTCCAGGCAGATGGCAGGAGCTGCAGGAAGCTGCAAAGCAGACTGGCATCAGAACCACTAGATCTCATGGACGCAAGACACCTCTGATCATCTGTGAGAGCCATGATGTCCCAACTCATCCTGAGCTTAAAACTATACCTCCTTCCTTTGTTTGATGTTCTTCTTCATCACTTCTTGTTTTCCCTTTTGAGGCAAAAGCATTCTGGTGAGCATCTGGGTGTGTGCTGCAGCAGCAGAAGGCACAGAGCAGGAATCACAGTTCTGGAAGTGTTTTGTGTGCAGGACACCTTAACTCCATGCTGCAGTTTTAAGGGCAGAGGTCTTAGCCCTGTCAGTGCTGATTCTAATAAGAGTCTCTTTCTAATTTCTCTGGGGATGAATCTAATCTCTAGAGTGATGACAGGGGTCAGCTATGCACATTGAAAGCCATAAGACATCTCCAAAGTCTATCAAAGCCAATGAGAGCCCTTGTATTGACTTAACAGACTTTGGGTGAGGTCTTCTGTAATGGCTGCTTTGACCTGTCTTACCTGATGAGTAATTGCTGATCAGGTGACTCTTGTGATTCTTGGCTGTTAATCTTAGAGTAAAAGTACATGTTACCCTATTTTGAGATTTAGCATCTCTTCGATTCATGTGGATCAGCTTGCCTGACCTGGAGAGACAGGGTACATCAGCCTGAGGAACAAACCTCCCTGGAACCCTTCTGGACCAGTGCAGTTCTGCACTGTGTAGTCCTCAGGTGCTGGCTGGCTTTCCCTGCTTGGCCCTAGAATAATTAATGAGTAATTCAGCAGAGGAAGAGGGCTCATTTACTGCCACATAGCAGAAAACAATTACTGATGGAATCTTTTAAGGACATAGCTGCTTTTTTTTTTCCCTAGTGATATCTTCTCTTCACAATTCTTTTCCTTTTTGCTATCGTTCTCTGAGGCTTATCCTGTTCTCATGTTCTCAATACTAGTTTTAACAATATATAGTCTTCTCACTGGTCTTCCCTTCCCTTTTGTCTTCTCTCCCTGGGGTAGAACTGGTTTTACTTCTTGTTCTTTTCTCCCTCTCTGTGGTGTGCTACAAGTAATTCCAAATCCTGCTCCACAGTTACTCATTTTTTGTTTCAGTCCAGCAGAAAGAGGCTCTGTGCTTTCTGTTCAAACAATGGGGAGTTATAATAAGGCAAAGATACAAAAGTGCCTAGTATGATTAAATATAAGTAAATATAAAGGAGGATATATTGTTTATCTATTTATTTCAATATCTCCAAGCCTTTTTTGATGCTTGATTCTAATATTTTCAGGCTGATTTTGACAAAAAAAAGCTATCCTCCAGACTATGCTATGTTAGCATTGAAAGGTAATCACTGTAGGTCCTAGACCACATGGAGGGAACATATGGATCTCTCTTGCTTTAAACTGTTCAGCCCTTCCATCCCATATCCATTAACACAGATCTTAGCTTTTAAAGTGCAGAGAGAGCAGTATTAAATCCATACTATTCAAGGCATGCCCTTGTTTCGTGTTTTGCACATTAGGCCACCACTGTTAGGTTCAGAGTGGTTACCAGGTCACTTGGTAATTGGGGCAAAGACATTTTGAGTGATTGTTATTGTATATTTTTAGAAATTAAAATATTACAAACCAGAGTCACGGGAAAAAAAAACAAAACAAAACAAACCAACAACTGAGACTGCTACCTAGTATGGTTCCTTGAATATGAACCTGTCTGTGGTGGTTTAAGGTCTGTTTCACTGACTGAACGTTTAAAAGAATTTCTGCTCTGTTCCTCAAAGCACAAAGTTGGGGGACTATCTAAACTCATGTGACTTGCTTCATAATACGTTTGTCCTTAAGTAATATAAAAGAATCCCCATTTTCATTAATCACATGACTGTTTTGTTTCGTTTTTTTCCATGTTTGTTTCTAACTACATTTTGAGCAGTTGCTGAACCAGAGGTTGTTTGTATCATAATCTTGATGGACTTCAGATCTCAATTTGAGATGAATTCTGTCTCTTTTTAGCTCTGACTGCTCATCGAGCTTTGTTACCCACTCATAGCAGTTTGTTACAGACATCAACTTCTGCCAGTCTTCATTGCCTAGGAACAGAAATTACTTCGGCAAAAAACAGAGAAAAGATAGTTTGTGTTATATGTATGTTTGGATGAGAGTTGAGTGGTGCATTAAACAATGAATGTCTTAAAAATCTATAAGCTTTTGGAATGAAACAAGAAATTTGACCTAAATCATACCCCCTAGTGTGCAGTTAGCTATTCATGTACGTAATCTGCTGCACTTGGCAAAGCCTGTGAATGTTGTATTCCTGCCTTTCACTATCTCCACAGTAGTAATAATAATGCAAAAAAAATTGTGCGGATGGGATAGGAGGGTATTGTACTGGAGACAAAAAAACCCAGTGATGCCATTCTCTGTACTGAAAGAGCCCGTGGGAAAATGGTTCCATTATTTCCCACAATATTTTCTTTCTCACAGGAAGTTGATTAATAGCAGGAAAACACAGGAAAGATAGTTTCTCAGCCTTTATTGGCCTCTACAAATATATTAAAAACACCCTGTGCAACTTCAGTACTATTTTTATCTAATAATTATAAACTATAGGTCTTTTTTTTTTTTTTTTCTTTTTTCTCATATGTTTAAAGCACAGAACTCAACAGATGACAGTAAATTATATTCTCTGGACAGGGCTAAGGTAGAAACACCTTTTACAGCAGCCCTTCCTTTATGTACATACCACTTACTGGGTTTTATTGTTTATTTTTCACTGAGTCAGAGGACAGGGTATTAAAACCTATAGACAGCCACACTGACATACAAACAAATGAGTGGTTTTGAACAAAATTATAATATAATGCAATATTTATAGTAGTCAATACTAGTATTGAAGTCTTTAAATGAAGATCATGCCTCCTCAGTGTTGATTCAGTAAAATTTTAATTAAAGTTCTTAAAGTTTAATTACAATTCTTTCCTAAGAAAGTTTCAGATCTCACTAGATGAAGTGATGAATAAGGCATAAATATAATTAAAGTCACTGGCCTCCCATTTTTATTTTTTTAATTTTTCTTAAAACACTGTATATATCTATAAAACAGTAAGACTGATGTGCTTTCTCATACTGCATAGTGGCCATTTTTGCTATCACCCGCTTACTCCTAGGTTCTCCTTGGTTTTCTCTTGTGATATTGCAATGATTTGTAGACTTTTTAAACTATGTTCCCATCTTAATCCTCAAGACTGTCTCTTGGAACCAAAAAGTCCATACATTTTACAGTTTAATGTGGCTGGAAATCAGACATGGACCATTTCTGATTGCTTTGTGGACCACCAATAGCCCCATATTTTAAGAACAACTTCTAAAAGTTGATTTATTTTCCAAAAATATCTGTAGCATTGGGTTTCTCATTTAAAGAGAACCAGTGGCATCTACATATCTCCTGATCTCAGATTCTGGAGCTGAGATCCTGGCGCAGTGAGTTATAAACTGAGTCTTACTTCTGGAGAAGTCCTACAGTGAACTCCAGAGGTGCGATAGTCCCATGATTTAGGCTGGGATTTTACTTCTGCTCTCAGTCAGCCCATTGGCCAAGATTCTTCTCTGTAGAAGCTATGGCACTTGGGAGGTACATGTGTGCGTGGGAGAGAAGTTCATGAGCAGCCAGCCTTACCTTAGGCTGTGCTTAAGGTGCAAAACATGCCCACATCTTGAACCTGGGACATACACCTGAATTCTCCAAACTTGATGCTCATGCCTGGGAAGCTCAGATAAATCAAGGCTGACAAAATGGTGTAGAGACAGAAACACAAATAGAAGTCCTCAAAAATCTCTTCTTGCCTGCTACCTGGCACTCAAAGTACATTCACTCTCTAAAAACTCCCTTTTTCACCTTACAGTTCTGCTTCTGGCTGTGTTCTTACCCCAGAACGCCCAGGCTCAACAGCCTGGATGTCCACTGGCTGTCTCTCCTAGGCTTCTTCATCTAGTTTCCATTTCTTGAGTTCATCTCAGACTGTGTGCTCCAGGCCAAGCTGTAGCTGATAACCTAGAATCATAGAATGTTTTGGGTTGGATGGGTCATATCGTCCAACCACCCCGCAGAGAGCAGGGACTTCTTTAACTAGGTCAGGTTGCTCAAAGCCCCATTCAACCTCATCTGGAATGTATCCAGGGATGGGGCACCTACCACCTCTCTGGGCAACCTGTGCCAGTGTTTCACCACCCTCACTGTAAAAAATTTCTTCCTTACATGCAGTCTAAATCTACTTTCTTTAGTTTAAAACCATTACCCCTGTCACAAGAGGCCCTGCTAAAAAACTGTCCCCATATTTCTCACATACCCCCTTTAAATACTGAAAGTCCACAATAAGATCTCCCTGGGGCCTTCTCCAGGATGAACAACCCCAACTCTCTTAGACTTTCCTCGTAGGAGAGATGTTCCATCCCTCTGACAATTTCTGGGGCCCTCTTCTGGACCCACTCCCAACAGCTTCATCTCCCTCTTATGCTGAAGACTGCAGAGCTGGATGCAGTAATCTACGTGGGGTCTCACCAGAGTGGACTAGAATGGGAGAATCACCTCCTTTGACCTTCTGGCTATGCTTCTTTTGATGCAGCCGAGGATGCGGTTGGCCTTCTGGGCTATGAATGCACATTGCCAGCTCATGTCCAGCTTTTCATCCAACAGTACCCTCCAAGTCCTTCTCTGCTGGGTTGCTCTCAATACCTTCTTTGTCCAGCCTGTTTTGATAAAGGGGATTTCCCTGACCCAGGGGCAGGACCTTGGACTTGACCTTGAACTTCATGAGGTTCACATGAGCCCACTTTCAAGCCTGTCCAGGTTCCTCTGAATGGCATGTCAACTGCAGCACTCCGATTGGTGTCATCTTCAGACATGTTGAGGGTGCACTCCATCCCACTATCTATGTTATTGATGAAGATATTAGACAGCACTGGATCCAGATTGGACCCTGGAGGGACACCACTTGTAACCAGTCTCCAACTGGATATTGACCCATTGACCACTACCCTCTGAATGTATTCCTCCAACCAATTCCTTATAATATATCCTCCCTCTTTTAGTGCTCTTTGGTTTTAATGTGACTCACCTAAGGTAAAAGAGACCCTGGAAATTTTTGCCTTTGCTGATGTTCTAATCAGCAACCTATTTGTCTTCTGCGGTAGGTACTATCCCAATCTTTGCCACTGAAGAAAATCCCCAAGTAAGTCTAAAGTATTATAGATTCTTTGGGCACAACAGAGCACATGGGAACAAGAGAAAGGACTCTTTCAGCACCTGGCTTCAAGCACCCAGCAAGAAAGAGGAGTCTTGGGCTCCAGACTCTAAATACAACATTGTATTTTAAACTAAACAGTCATTTCGTATAATATAAACTAACCCTGAAACAATGACTAGAATCCAGGGGCCTCAGTTAGGGACTAATGTTCACTCTCTTGCATCTGATTCTTCTGGTCTAATGAATCTTTGCAGAAAAGAAGTGAATAGAAAATATCTTCAATGGTTAAGAATGTGATGTCTACTCCTCTAGTCTTTCTTACCCATTAGGCAACAGTCACCTCAGGGAGATGTGTTTCAGTTCTCTGAAGACAAAAAAAAATCTCCAAACCCACCAAAACACACAACAAAATGCAAAAAAACCCCAAACACAAAACAAACAAAAAAAACCCAAACCAAACCAAAACCCCCCCAAAACCCAAAACATTGTTTCTCCCATTTGAGTGGAGTGCTTCAACCACGGAGAAGCTAAACGGAAGATGTAGACTTCTTGGTTTTCATCCTCTCTCATATTCAGATTCCTTGCAGTTCTTTATATTTCATTTAAGTTATGCTGTTAGACTTCTACATTTATCATCTCATCTTTTTATCCTGGCATATCTTTTCCACTTACGTGGATCAACAGGGGTGATTGGCTAGGGCTAGCTCTGATTGTTCATATTGCTTGTTACTACAGCTGAAGAAGCCCTGGGAGGTACAAAGGAAATGCTAGTTTTGTTTCTTCCACTTTCCTTTCTTAAATATTATAAGAACCCCATATGAGATACTCTAGCTATTTCTTACTGCCAAGGCTCTTTCCTGCTTTCTAAATCTTTAGGTGTATTGACTTCAGAGATGAAATCAATGTGTAATATTTTTAGCCTAATTACCTCCTTACAAACATCCACCTCAAAGCAAAGCTTTTTTTTGTTGTTGTTGTTTTTTTTAAGAAAGAAAGAAATGCTATCTGGGTAAGTCTTCCAGCAAAAGCTGTATGTCAGCAGCATAGCTTGTTCTTTGATGTCTGTCTGGCAGTTGTCATAACTGGGTTAAGAGGCAGACACTAAAGCATGCATTTTTCATGTTTGGGTAAATGGCTTGAAGTATCAAGTTGCTGGCCATATACCACTGGGGTTATCTCAGGAAGAAGGTGGAAAAGCCAGAGGGGTCATTTTTACTTCTAATAAGAAGTGGAAGTAAATGTTCTAATGCCTGAAATGTTTACAGGATGGAGAAAATGTGTCTTTGTTCCACTTCAGAAGAGACTAGCAGACATCTTGAAGTGAAATTCTACATTAGGTCTTAGTAAGTCATGAAATGTACTCCTGGGAGGCACTTTGGTATTGTTATGATGAACCAGATATTTTATACAGGTTTTTAAAAAGTGGTGATATCAATGATAGTGGCAGATAACTTTGAAATCTGAGTGTTATATAAGTATCTACAAAAGAAATTGAAATCAGAAACATGAAATACATAACTCTTTTATTTTTCTAGATAAGTGACCTGTAGCCTGAGAATTAGGTTCTGTCATCCCTTTCACATCATATGTCTCTAAAATCTTATCAATTTATAGCTTGCATTTGATTCTCTTTGAATCTCAGAAAACTTTTTTATATGCTGCTAGGTGCTGCAGTTCCTTTCTGAATCCAGCTGTGAAATACACAGAAAATGACCTAGCACAACTAGTAACACAAGTTAATGTGTGGGGAATGTGGAACTGTGTTACATCCATTCCCAGCCACATATGGAGCCCTGCATTTTACTGCAGCCAAACAGTAAAAGATAACAGAAACAGAAGCTGATAGAGAGGGAACTCACCAAGAATACCTAGAGATCTTCTATTCTACAAGATCAAAATGTTGTCAGGTGTGCAATTGGTTGTTTTGTTAAAAACACACCTTTCTCATAACTTGAGCAGGATTTCTGCACCAAAACCTGAGAAGATACAAATCAGTACTGGCTGCATCACTGAGGAGCATCTCCAAGGAGCACATCTGAGATCATCATGCAGTTGTAACTGTGCTCATTAATGCTTATTGAAGGAAAATCCAAGACAGTTTAAAAGACCTATTTAATATCTAGTTTTCTTTGAGGTGAAATATGGAGTCAGTTCCGTGGAACCCAATATAAAAGAAGCATATTTGATGGGACATGTGCAGCAGCTTTACTAACATCCCCTCTTAGTGTCTAGCACTTAAATTAATTCTAATCCTAGCTGAAACATCATGTGTTTCTTACTATCTCCAGTAAGTTGTTTCTAGCATCTTGTTCTCTTCGACCTTATTGGCCCTTTCATGGAACTATGCTTGTTGGAATTGGAAAGGTCATGGTAAATTTAAGAGGCTAAAGGAGCATGAGACAATGGGATGATGAGAACGTGATGCTTCAATGATACTGTGCCTGGTGCCAGAAGGATGGGCAATAGTAGAGATATTATAGAGATATAATAGAAATATGCTGCTTTGTAGGGACCCTACAATTCTGCTGTAACTGAGCTCATTTGGTAGAAGGGCCATTATAGAAGAACAAGAGTGAAAAGTTTAAGTGATAATAGATTAGAAGGTATGTATAACTGAGCACTTGTAGGTACATAACTTATACCCTGTCAGCCTCAAAATAAATAGGCTAGAGATGCACTGACCTGTTGCATAGCAACCAGGAGGAAGCACAGAACCAGACAAACCTCTGGATGCTGTGATTTGTAAACCTTTACAGAAAAAGTACAAGACCTTTGCCTGTCTGTTAGAAATGTTCAGAAGCTGAAAGATAAAAATAATACATTTCCCAAATTTAACAGCCATTTTTATTTATGGATAAATACACAGATGCAGTGTAAAAAAGCTGACTCTCTTGCCTCAAGTTATGTAGACAAAAATATTTAATCTCTCCAATTTTACTTACTGTTTCCATGAGTTCATCACACAGGAGACTCCTTAAATACTGCAAATGCTGAGTTTTTGCAGATACAAATATTTGCCCATTGTTGTGATCTTGTAAACATTGATATGCCTGTTTAGCAAAAGTATTTGTTATTTGACTGAAGTGAAGTACAAATTTGGATGCGTAATGAAAACAGGTACTCATGTGGTTACTTAAAAATTGCTAACGATTCTAGCCCCCCTAACCCATTTGAAGTGTGTTTCAAACACTATATTCAAATGAATACCATGGATTAGAACACATTTATGCTAGGGTAACAGTTCCTTCAGTTTCCTGCAGACCCAAGATGTTTATCTGCTTTGTACAGTTTCATATGTTGCATGCACATTTTACACTTGTAAAAGTTATAGGTAGATTCCATGTGAATTGTTTCTGTTTCATAAATGTATAATATTCCTAACTGCAGGTAACGTGTTAGTTTGTACAAAATAGAGACAGATGCAGTATGTAATAGAACTGAATTGTTTATTCCAGTGGAAAACTCCATATGTAATAGTTTCAATAGTAATAGTACTCCTACTCTATAAGCCCATTCTTTAAAACTAAAAATCACTAAGTAATGTATTTTATTGTGAAACTTCCTTTGCCTTTCAGACTAAAGACATTTTGCAGTTTGGCACTCAAGAGTAACTGGCTCTTTCTGCAGGCATATGAATAATACATCTGCAGCATCTACAAGTCCTAGATGCTGTCTGTTTATTTTAGAAAAGCATATAATCAAATCAATTATTTATAATTAGTTATATAGGATGATTAATGACATATGTAACAGTATTTAAAGAACCCCTTTGGTAATTGCAATGGAGGTAATAATGAAAAGGACAAGGAAGTCACAAAACAGCAAAGACTTTGAGGTTCATGAAGTGATGAAAACAGATCTACTCTAGGGCAGCCTAATGAATGAACAGAATATAAAAATCCTCCAAACACCAAAAAAGCAGTAAAACCTGTAGGCTTTTATATCTCCTACCAGATTTGGAAACTTAGGTTTCTTTTTAGATGAGCTCAGTGACAGCATACAGACGAGATGCTATTCTAGGAGATATAGGAAACCCCCCCGACTTTAAGAGGAGGGAGATGTTGTATCTTAGATTCTTTTTTTTCTGTTTATAACAAGTGTGCACTGACATTTTTTTTTTTTCTTTATTTTATTAATTATATATTTAGTACTTCCTGATCATTATTCCTTATATTTAGTCCAATTTGTGTTATCATTCTTTGTACCTCTATAACTCTGTGGTTTTATTACTCTAGCAGGTGTCTATTTATTAGTTCTGCAGTTGTAGTAAACCTTCTTAGATGCCTGTGACTGTTTCTGCTGCTAAGTGCTCATATAAAAACATCATCATCAAAAAACATCTGCTCAAATACTGTTATACTGATCATTGATAGAGACCTTGTAGCTTATTATAAAACTGTAAAAAGTCTAGCACCAGTAAAAAGTATTTGCATGGCATTTAGTCCAGCTGAGGGTAAACTACTAATGTTTGCACCTTCTGTGCTTATGTGATTGCTGCTGCCACTAAAGAAATGGTCGTGAGATGTTACTACCAGTGTGCTAAGCTTAATGGAGTAGTTCTGTGTATATTCTGTACAGCAGAGAAGTTTGTGAAAACACCATTATTATTTTAAGATTAGTGTAAGTAAGTGGTTATTGAAAGGTCTTTCATACACTGGCAAGCTGAAAGGAGCACATTAAGGACACGATTCTTCTCACTCAGTCTGAGACTTTTATAACAGAGATTTCTATAACTGAGCTGATCACCCAGGGCCCTTCATCATGACTGGAGACGTAATGGGTGGCTTTGAGGCACACTTAATCTTAGATGTTTTTAGACACCTGCTTGAGGAAAAGTGGAATTGCATCTTTTGATTTTATGCTCACTGATGGTAAAGATAGCTCTGCATCTACACTGAGGGTGTCCAGATTCAGTGAGGTAAGCCCTGTAGATGGTGAAGCCCCAGAATGCAGTCCTCAGAAGCCTTGGCACTCACTGCATTTGCATGTGCCTGGGTGGCTGCCTGGTGGGTCCGGTGGCCCTTTGATGTGTAAGTGGAATTGGCTGTATTTCCAAGCCTAAGAGGGGATGCTGAGGCATATTTAGTGTGTACAGGGAAGACTGACATCATGAAATGGAACAGTCCATTTCATTAAAAGTCGTGCCAAGAGGAACAGGCTCCCTTCTCCAGCAGTTCAAATAAAGGAGAGTTCCCTCAGATAATTAGGACTGCAGGCAAGTGCGCTCTGTGCAAGGTGGTTCACACACATATATTCTGCTACATCTCAAGAACCTATGTTAGCACACGGGTGGTAAGCTCTTCTGGCATGGAGGACTCTCTCCTTTTAAAACTCTGTCCCTTGACAGTAAACTTTATCTAATAGTATGGACCTCTCTGGAAGGGGGGAGCCATAGCCCGCTGCCTTGCTCTGAATACTATTTCTACATTTAATGCAGTGTTCAGTGTGCTTATTCCTATGTCTTCCTTCACCCACATAGGTGATTTAATTTCTTCGCTACAAAATGTGCTCTGTGCTGTTTCCCTCAGACCAATGCCTTCTCCAAGGCTGGAGAAGATTAGGTCATACATAAGCCTCGGGCTGTCATTCTGCAGCAGAGAAAATGGTAAAAGTAAATCTTTTTCACTCTTTACCTTTATCTCTCTTGGTGTGGTATGCCTTTTGGCACACGGCATGACAATTAATAGAAATTTGTTCCTAGTAATTTGTTCCCAGTAATGAATACAGAGTGTTAACTTCATGGTTAATGCTAAGTGAAGTGACAAGTACACTCGCCTCCTTGCTCAGTGATGACTTGCTGACATCTGAGAAAGGTGATTGCATACACTTGGTGTTCAGTTTGTGCTAAAATTGTAAAAAGCAAGTTTGAAGGTTGGTAAGCTGTATGAGGGGATAAGCCATGACTATAATATATGCAGGATGAAAATAACTTGAGGTTAATTTATTTCTACAACTCAGCTCTGGCAACATTCTTCGGAGGAAATTTAATATGTCTTCTTTGTTGTATGTAAGACCTGTTTTGTTAAAAATAGTGCAAAGTTATAACAGCATTTGATCACCCTGACTGGTGCATTGTAAAGAAGGGGCCAGGCACTAAACCACTGATGCTCAAATCAGGGACAAAGCTTCCCTGACGTTAGGGGAACAAATTTTTAGAAAGCCATTCATTGATATCTGACAAACAGCTTGAAAGGGATGCCAAACCCTTAGGGTTTCTGTCATGAGCCTTAAAACACATTTGCATATTTTCACATAGAATCAGGAGCTCGCTCTCTGTTGCCAAACTGCAGAACTAAAAGGATGCAAAACCTCTATCTAGTCCGTAGGGCTCTGAGGGGAGAACTTAATAATCAGAATTCAAATGTGTGCAACAAGATTAGGAAAATTACTTCAAATGGGATTCCAGCCATATCTGACAGAGACTTGCAAACCCTGTGCAAAACACTAGTATTTTGCTACTACTAGGAGTAGGCAAAATACTACCTGCACTGCCATTAAAATCTTGTTTTCTTCTCCAGGCATTTCTTACGTGAAAAATAGTTCACTGATGTCAACTAATTGCAAAGATTATTGTTGTTTAAGGTGCTACTGCTTAGTTTTCTTGATACTAAATGCATTTTTTTGGCAGTTTTGATTTGTCTTTCTCAAATTGAAAACAATATCACCACGAATAAAATCAAGAGTGAAAGAGGAATAAAGAAATGATGGTCCTCCACATACAGTCAGTGCACCCAGTGGTCCAGTTTCTTAGCAGTTCAATGTTCTTCCTAGCTATCCCATTTACTGTGAGTCCTTGTGGATTGAACTGAGAGTCCCCAGGCCTTGAAATGACTGCTGTTTACCTTGCCAGGATGGGCAGATTGCTGAAGTGCACAATCTCAGTGGCAGTGTAAGCTGGACTGGTTTAACTCCTGCTGGTGGTCTTCACCTGGGAGTTTTACTGGGAAATGTTAACATCTGTGGTTTGGTCCACACACAGATATAGATGTGTTGGCCCCCCTGGCGTCCTTCATCCTGCTCTTATGCCTCCTGTTTTCATTGAATGGTTTCCTCTTCTGGTTGCAAATATTCTTTTCCTTCATTAAAGGAAAAAGCTTGTAAAGACAACAAAGCATTTGGGGCCAAGATTGCATTTAATGTGCAGATGAACATTTATTTCCAGTATCCTACATATCATGGGCTAACTATGCTTTTGTCAATTTGAGGAGGAAGCTGATGACTGCAGAGGAATTAATGATGGGTGAAAGTGCCATATAATTTTTAGCATAGAAATTTACTCTCTCGTCATCCACTCAGTAAAAAGGGTGGAGTTTTCATTTTATTAGTGGAGAGTTGCCATTTAAATTTCCCATGCATCATGCAAACAACAGACTTTCATTGTGTATACATGGCACTGCCATTGATCTGATTGATTTTGGATTGCAGTGGTGGATGTGGTCAGTGATGTGTGAATTAATAGGAAAGACACGGTTAACTCCTTTCATGAATGTCTGTATTAGTCAGGAGTGTCTTTAAAACAAAGTGCTAAAAAGAAAATGAGAATTGATACAGTTAGATAACAGCACAGTTAGATAACAGCCCATAATGATTATGATGCTAGAAAATAAATAATCTGTGATTTGCTATGGATTTGTACAACACTGGTATGTTTGATAAAAATGTAGAAAAAAACAGGTATCATATGTTGTTTAGAGACTTGACTCTATTTCTGTTTGATGTGACTCTATATCTCTTTACCCCTCGTTTCAAGGCTCATGTAACAGCAATGAAAGTTGATGGATTTAAAACACAAAGAGTATATATGGCTTCACATCATTGTCCTACAGAGAATTGTGTTTAAATGTTGAGCAAGGACTTTCAAGAGCTTGGAAGAAATGCTTTGTCAGGAGTCAAGTCAGGAATATTAGGTGTGTCTCCTATCTCTTGGAAAGATGATCTGAGCACAAGCCCATTGGCAGAGCAATGTGCTGCTTCCTTAAAGAGAAGCTCAGTTTTGCTGGGTTGCCTGGTTTTGTGACTTGTCTGCAGGTTTTTGGGGGAATGGCCCAGCCTTCTCTGGAAAGGCAGGAGGAGATTCTTCTGCAGGATAAGCCCATAGCTTGGTGAGAGTGCTCCCCAGAGGGGTGAATATGTGAAGGATACTGGGACTTGAGCTGGTGGTCTGTGTGGGGCTGTACCAGCGGAATGGGGGGATCCTGGGATGGCAGATGTTCAAGGCACCTGCAGAAGCCAAAGCTATCACATTTTTACTAGTAAAATAATTACTAGTCTAAGATGTATGGGTCTGCTTGGGGCAGTTCTTGTTCTTAACACTTAAATTTGAAATCCATTTGTGGATCTCGGTCCTGACAGAGATGCTAAAGCTGCTGAAAATAAAAAAACTTTCATTTCAGAGTGTGGAAGTATTAAAGCATTCATTTGAAAAGCAGACAAAAATGGGTTTGCTTAACAAGGGTAGTTTTCTAATATAGGGTGTTTGAAAAAATATTCCATGTTTGGTGGTATTCTGGTCTAATATCTTGAAATGCAAATGGTGAAACAATTATCCTGCTTTTTGCATAAGTAGAGACCATGGGCCAGAATCTATATAGATATATATTTGTAGCAATTTTAGAAGCACTAGTTTTGATATAATTAAGTATCTGGTTTTAGTAAATAGTGGAAAAATGTAATTCTCTTTTCACCTTGGTTTCCATAATTTTGTTTCCAGCAGAGTCAAAATGTCAGACAAAAGCGATTTAAAAGCAGAACTCGAGCGCAAAAAGCAGCGTTTGGCTCAGATAAGAGAAGAAAAGAAACGGAAAGAGGAAGAAAGGAAGAAGAAAGAGGTAAATATGCAAAAGCACCTTTTAGGTAGCTCATGCTTGCAGAAGGGTCTTGCTGAGGTTTTGACATCTCAGCATTGTGTATGCCAAGGTATCTGTCACACAGAATAAGATCCTCAAACATACATCAGTCTAATCTTAAAATCAAAATGCTTATTTTTAGTCAAGAAAGTTGAGTTGAGGGAATTGCTTTTAAAACCAACACACTGTCAGATGATAACAGTTTAGACAACATGATGTGTATGTGTGTGTAGAGAGAAAAATTGATTTGCCACAATGCTTTTTCCTGTGCTCTCCTTCAACGGAAAGGGAGTGGGGAGTGGGGAAAGACAAAGAGGGCTCACATTTTTTTCAGGCCATTACAATCTAAATATGTATTTTTGTACTCTGAAGACTAGTTTGATTACTAGCTAAGGTAACAGATTTACAATTATTGTTCTCCAGTAAAGTAAAACATAATTGCAATTGCATTTTCATCTTCTGGCATGGGTGCATCTTTCAGTTCTGTTAAGGTTTGATTGACATATTAGTTTATTTGTCCTTGACAATATGCATTAGGTTTTTCATTAAAGGATTTGTACTTCTTTTTTATTCAGTCATTTAGTGGAATAGAGGTGAGAATTGACAGGAAGTGGATATTCATTTTCATGTGAAGTCAGAGAAGCATTAAGTGATTATGTTTCCTTTCCTTCAAATGTCAACACTTACTATAGTTTAAAGCACCTGTTATCCTTTACTAATAACTGGTTTCCCTTTTAAACTGACACTTTAATATTGTACATGAATTTCATGGAATTACTGTGGAAATGTGATGTGATCCAAAAAATCAGCGTTCCAGTTTGGGCTGTCTTTTTAATCTTTTTTCATTGGAGCCTTTTTTGTGCAATTACCAGCACACCCCCCCAGTGAGGCTACTGGAGTCACCAGGGGAGTCCTCTGTAAACAGAACTTTAACCATTAACATTTTCAGTGTTCGTTACTAGCCTGCTAATGAATTAGGGGGAAGAGAGCCAAGCTAATGGCTCAAGGAATCTATTAAGTCCTTTCCTTTGTCCCCTGCCTCTGCTTTTATGCCTCGTGGAGATCCTGTGGTGGTTGGAACTTTCCACTGACCCCATTTGCCAGATCCAGTTTAGTACTCCCAGCTTCACAAATTATGCTGTTGTGTCTAACTGGGGTGCCATAACTGGGTGCAGTGTGCTGCTGGATGGCCTCCAGGAGTGAAGTCCAGCATTCTATTAGGTACTTAGCCAGGTACACTGGTGCAGAAGAGTTGTCTACAACCCTGTGTACTGTGAGATATTTCAGGCTAGCCTATGCAAAAAGCTGAGCACAGGGATATACCTGAACTTTGTCCATGAAAACAGTTTCTTTTGCATCCTGGCTGTGTCCAAACTGCAGAATATGGGGATGCTTCTGAACCTCACAGTTTTCTGTTATGCCTGTGCAAAGTTCAAAACCAGATGAGGCATTGTGCAAGTCCCATGTGCCCCACACTCTGGTTTCAGCAAACAGGAAAACCTATCTGTGTGGAGGCTAGAGATGATCACTCAATTTAGAAACAACTTTAGGATTAAACTATAGAGATGGATGCCTCCAGACATTATTTATAGGAACCATGCTGGGATTGCTGTATTTAAGACATAACAAAATAATAGATATGACCACTTGCATTTTGTTTTACTTGTATTACTGGTTAATGCACTAGTCTATGGAGTGGGACATGGGTTCAGTTCCCTCATCTGCTTGAGGGAAGGGATGCAGGCATGTTTCTTTCAATGAAGTGCTTGAACCACCAGGCTAGGTTATCAGTATTTTCATTCCATCCTACTAAACTGAGGAATGATGAGCCGAATATCAGTATTCCTGGCTAATGCAGATGTTGTTCCTCCTGTTTCTAGGTCCCAGTAGACCAGAGGGGGAGGAGGCTAATGTGTGGAAGCTCCAAGGAGGTATAGATATCTAAGAAAAGAGGGAGGGGTCTCATGGACCATTAGTTTTGGCTGTTAGTGCCCAGGGCTGCCAAAATCCTATTTTAGACATGTTAGTCCCTTCCTTTGCTCCTGTTAGATGCTGAAGTTTATGAGAAATATTTTATTTTGCCAACAAGTGCTTGGGACCAAATGTAGGCCATTAAGCTATGTCGCTGAAGTCCAATGGAATTTTATTTCTTAATAGTGGAGAAAGTAGGAAGGGGCTATTTTTATTTGGAGTAATGATATCTGTTATTTTATGGTCAGCTTTTATGTTAGCTGAATAATTTGCATCTAATGAGTGAGAGACAGAGGATTTCCATCAGTGTGCTGTAAAAATCCTTGCAAACATCAGTTTTCCCATATATTCAGGGAAAAATATTGTTACTGATAAATACAGTATAAATTATCTAAATTATAAATTATCTAAACATATCTAAGATAATTTCAAAGTGTACCTAAGCAATGGTGCATATAAGTGTTTTCCACACACTTAGTTACTCAAACTGATTACGTGTGGATGAAATTTTTCTGGTTTGTTTTGTTTTAACTCAGGCTGATCTACAGCAAAAGAAGGAGCCCGCTCAGGAAGATTCTGACCTAGACCGCAAAAGAAGAGAGACAGAAGCTTTGTTACAGAGCATTGGTATATCCCCAGAACCACCTCTAGGTATTTAAGAGAAGCACAGTGTAAAGCATTCAGCTCTGCCACAATGAATGCATTCTTTCTACTAAAGCATGCTTGGCTTTTTTGATTTTTGGCTGTATTAGTGAAGTGAACTCTTCTGTTTGAATGCCTGCCATACCATTCACATATACCAGCTCATGGCATTTTGAGTGCTTGTCACTGCCAAAACATCTCTTTTATTTCTTCACGAAACTCTTGTGATCGTAATGCAGGTTGGTTTTGCATACCAGGAATGATTTCTTTTCTGATGGACACTTTTATCTTCTCTGACATCTATCTGATAACCCATAAAATAGTATTATTAATGCTGTACTTCATTAGCCCCAAGTTTTGTTCCAAAAACTCAGATTAAGTGTTTTCTAAGGAAGGAGGAGCAGTCATGTGGGAACTCCCGTTAATTTTCTTTTTAAATGAAGCAAAACTGGAGAGGGGAAATAAAAAGACAAATCACAAACAGCAAAAAGCTTATCATCAGATCATTATCTTAGTTTTTTTTCATATGCTCAACCTCTTTTTTGGTTCTGATGTTTCAGTCCTAGAATCTGAAGTAATTAGTTTAAAAACACATGGCAAAGTTTATAGTTCTGTCTCTCTTTTTGAGTGGCCCCAAATCTCCTTCCTTCCTACCTTNATATAATAAAAGATGGTTTAGAAATTATTTAATTATATTATTAAATTATAAATTTATTAAACATTCTAGCATTTAGAATACTCATTTAAGTACCTAAAAATTAGGATGTATTTCCTTATATTATTAACTAAACACATATATTCAAGTTGCAAATTATTAATTCTCATCTTAGTTAATTATTTTGTGTTTGATACCATCAGAAGAACATGAATGTTCACATATCAGTTGATTTGTTTTAGTTAATAGTATTTTGTCCTCTTTCATTCCCTGCATATACACTCATCATTAATATACAGAGGAGGCTTTAATTCTGCCTTCACATATGGATATGATACTCAGATCCTGCTGTGAGCGTAGAATACACAAACAGCCATGACACACCTGTAACCTTCCACGGGGCTGTTTCACAAAGGTGAATTCCCTTTTCATACTGCAGGCAGTTCTATGACAGTTTGTAGTGAGAATCTGCATCAAATGTTTGACGTCATGGCAAATTCAAATCTCTTGACAGGTCTGTCATTATACATTATAGAGCATAACCAAATAGTCCAAAGTTTTACCCAGTTGAATCTATAAATGGAAATGCACATAATTTCATGATTTAAACCAAATGGGAAGCTTCTCTCTTGCATTAAATCCGTTTTTTTGTGTTTTATTCAATGTGGCTGCTTTGAAGAATGCTTGCATTAAATCTTGACTAGAGCCATCTTTGCATTTTAAATATTTTTGAGAAACCATTTTAAAAGAAATCAGGATATTTTTACTTTTCTATTCATTATTTCTTTGCTGAAGAGCTTTAACTCGGGCTGACCTTGAGCTATGAAATTCCCTTCCTGTTTCAGGAAATAAAACTGCCTTTGCATGAAATATGCTTCAAAAGCCCTGGCAAGCCAAAGAGAAAATAATTTCTAGAGCTTGGGCAAATAGTATCTAAACCAAGGGAAACTTTTCCTTGAGTGTTGAAATCATGTCCCACATGAAGTGCTAACTTTATATGACATAAATTAGTTAAGAAAACATGACCACTAAGCAAACTAATGTGTATTCTCACCGTCTTTGGGAAATGATTTTAACTAAGCTGGATTTCCTTATTTAGCTTTTACTTTTGATGTCATTCACACTGTAGCCTGAGACCATATCTAATGGACACTGGCTTTTGATTTAAATTCAAAATTTGGAAGGTGTGCTTATTCTGTTGCCTACTTGACTTTACCAGAAGAGTTCACTTATTTTTTGACAAGACAAGCCCCTGATGTTTCTTCATACCTTTAAAATCTTTTGCAAGTCAGCTTTAAACTATACCAAAGAAAACAAATGCTCTTTTATTTCCACAGCTATCTCCTCCATTGATTAGCTGTAGGTTCCCACTGGGCTTTCAGTCCTGTCTAAATTCATGTCAGTTTTAACACTTCCGAAAGACTTAAAATTCACTTGACTCTCTTCCTTTTCTTTTTCTTTCCTTCCTTATTTGCTTTCACCATTTCAAACTCTCCTACTCATTCATCCACTATCGTTTTGGTCCATTGGTTTTGATTTGTCTGACACTGCTCTTCATCAGTGCAGTCGCTGCATGTGTTAACATGGGATACCTGTTATTTTCATTATTTAGTCCCAACCCCTATGTCTCCCTCTTCGAAATCAGTGAGCACACCCAGTGATGCAGGCAGCCAGGACTCGGGAGATCTGGGACCCCTAGGAAGGTAAGACATGGAGTCAATAATGTTGAATAAATGTGGGTTTTTTTTTCACTTCACTCTTAGAAAGGGTTATGTTCTCGTTTACAGAAGCAAAAGTAAAAATGAGGAAGTGAGAGTGAAGTGAGCATTTGTTTCTGCATTCTTCCACTGTTTGTTACCATCCAGTAAGACTAGTCTCAGATGTCAGGTAAATAAAAAAATGCAGCAAGCGGATATTAAGCTATGAGCCCCAAACCTCATCCTGGAAGCAAGAGCTGAATTTACACTTCTAAAATGGCCCACAGAAAGCTGTCATTCTCTCTGGATATACATAAAAAAGAGGGGGAAATGCCCGGTGGTAGAACCCATTACTCCTGTGAGTTGTTGGTTCATGTAACTAGTCCCCTTTGTTTGAAGTCCTCCCAGGTGTAATGCCAGGATGCCTCAGGTTCTTGTGTGGCTGCTCGTCGCAGTGAGTGGCTTTGCAGTGGCAGGGAAGAGCTTGTGCAGAAACATGCTGAAACACCCCAGGATCATCTGGCAGTTCTGCCTTGGAAACTGCAGATATCAGAGTGTTTCATGCAGAGTGGGAGAGAAGCAGCTTCTTGTTGGAAAGGGGTAGTGGGGTGTGTATAAGACATGGGCACAAGAGCAACCTTCTTATCTTTGTTTGCATGGCTGAAATAGGAAAGGAAGTGGCAGTCACCAAATAATTCCTATTCTGGAGTAGAAAAGGAAGGAGGGTGCTGCTGGTAAAGGAGAACATGTTCAAGTAAGAAGAGGTCCAAGCAACTGTACTGTATATTTAGAGAAATGCAAAACACAGGTCCTAACAGCTAATTTTGTATCAAACTAACTCAATATAAAGCTGAGCTGCAAGCTCCTCCATATCTGGGAACCAGGTCTCTGCTAATGTCTTGAAAACACAATGATTGCTCTCCACAGTTAACAGTTGTTAGGCGTAGACACCATGCATTTACACACATCAACACTAATGTCACAGAGCTTCAGGTCACCAGATTTGATACCACATGAACCTTCTGCTTAGAAAAAAAACACTTTTGTAAGCTGAAAGTATATTGGGTCCCCACTCAGGCAGATGCGGACACCGTAGTGATGTGTGGGTTTTACATGCTGATGAAATATGTTCAGTCCTTCTCCCAGGTCTACACTCTAGAAGAATTGGAGGTTGTTAAATGGGAAGCCCTTAGCCTGTAAGATATGGCAGTTCAAACCACAGAGTAATGTAATGCTACATTCATCAATAAATGCAGTAGACTTAAGCAAATCAAAGTACTTTGAGCAGTCCAAAAATTGATTTTGACCAAAGTATATCTTGCTGTTCAGGATAAAGTTATTTCCCACAGTCCTAGAATCATAGAATCATAGAATAGATTGGGTTGGAAAAGACCTCCAAGATCATCAAGTCCAACCCCTGATCCAACTCCAATTACTATATCATGGCACTAAGGGCCATGTCCAGTCTCTTTTTAAAAACCTCCAGGGATGGTGAATCCACCACCTCTCTGGGCAGGCCGTTCCAATGCCTGATTACCCTCTCGGTAAAGAATTTCTTCCTAACATCTAACCTAAACTTCCCCTCGCAGAGGTTGAGTCCATGTCCCCTTGTCCTGTTGTTGGTTGCCTGGGAGAAGAGACCAACCCCCACCTGGCTATAACTTCCCTTCAGGTAGTTGAAGAGGATGTCAGCTATGCTGCATGCAGCTATGACAGTGCTGGCTGGAGACTTCTAACCTACTGCTTTTCTTCTGAACCTTAATGGTGTAACTTCTTTACTGTTAAGATAGTGACATGCCTTTGGAAGAATTAATTTTACTCTGACCTATGGTAGCTCTTTGACTCTGTCAGCAGCAAGCAATGGAAGAATATCACCATGGGTCCTTACAGACGAGAATGGAGTTTGTCCTCTTCTTCAAAGCTCAAGATGTAATGCATTTTGGCCTTTTGTTTTAGATCTGTTTTTCTGTCTCTTTGTAGCCATACTAGGAATTCAGTGGGAATCCCAAGACCTTGTTTGTAGTTTACCAGAAGATGCTTGCTATCCTCTCTGAATATTGAAAGTGCTGTGTTTTGTGTCAGGAATGTTGCTTGCAGGTGTTTGCCTAGAGGGACTGGTTTGTTGTAATGGAAATTTGATGATGTCTGGTCCAGGCCATGTGGGTTCTCTCTAATCTGTGGGTAGTACTGGGTGGCAATTAGTTTGTCATTGGGTGCGGGTAAATGTGCTCAGTGTGTGGATGTATGAACAGGTAGACATAACCATGCCTGTGTGGTAGAACAGTCAAACATGGAGACCAAAATGTTGGTACGTTTGTCATCACAGTGGGTAAAAAGGATGAAATACCTCATCTCTTTTCTCTCTGAGAAATGCCTAGACCATACTTCTGACTTATTTCGACTACTGCATGTGTGAACGCCTGTTTATCTGAATAAGCACGGTTATTCTGATTCATTTTAATGTCTCCTTCCATTTGCTCTCTGTGACAGAGAGAGCACTTTTGCTGGATCTCCTCTCATGCCATCATGCTTGTAAGACCTTCCCCTTCTCATTCTGTGGCAAATATGATGTACACCAGTAGACTGAGCACAGGCATTAGAGGAGAGCAGATTAGTTTCAAAGCTGCTAATGCCCCAGTCTCAGAGGTCATGGCTTGTCCGTCATTGTTGCTGCTAACATTGCTGCAGAAATAATGAGCTCACACAGACTGCCAGAAATCCTGCATACAGTCTGACTGCTCAGAGCTGAAGTGCTCTCCAGAGGAAGATGCNAAAAAAAAAAAAAAGCTGTGAAGTCATAGATTTTGGTTCACTACAGGAGAGAGGCCCTGTTGAAATCTTTGAAGAAAGCAAGAGGTTTCCATATGTTGCCATCTGAGGTGGTAGTTCCTGGTGCAGAAGTAGGTTGGGTTTATACTTCTGTGAGTTGTCAGCACTTGTGGTAGCTGTTGGACTTAATCTATTGGTCTCAATACCACCATATCTGAGGTATGTTTTCATTGGCAAGCACCTGTGATTTTTTACAGAATGGTGAATGTATTTTAGCCAGATATCTATGTTTCTGACATCTACTTTTCAGGAAGGACAGTTGATAGATTGGAGACTTTGGACAGTGTTATGTAGTTACCCTGGAACCACAGACCTCACTGAATATTTATTTGCCAGAGGAAAACTAACGGGCAACTTACTCACCAAGTGTAAAAGTTCTGTAGGCAGCAAAAGGGCTCCACTAGGCAATGTGGAAGAGAGGCAAAGTGTTTGGTATTGAAGCTAGACAAATACAAAAAAAACCAGAAAAACTTTGTAAAATTTTAATGGAGAAACAAATGATTCACTAAGGCAATTTACTTAAAGACGCTATTGGCTTTTCTGTCACTGGCCATTGCTCATTCAGGATAATGTGCCAGCACAAGAGGCAGATAATAGGTCAAACAATAATTCATTCAGAAAAGCCATACAGCTTTTTTGTTGCACAGGAAGAAAAGTTGCATGGTGACAATGGTCCCTTCTGCCATACCATCTACAGAATAGTAGTGCTGCCATCCTGTAGGACCATTGTCCATTATCTCCAATACAATAGCTAGAGCACCATTGTGTTTTCCCTGATGCCATTAAGCATATTAAGAGAAGGTGTGGGGTGGACTGTGCAATAGTATTAAATTATGGAACCATATCTGTCCTGTGCAGCCCAGGGTTCTATGGGATTTTTTTGCTGCTTGATCTTTGGTATGCATTGCTCTTTGTCATAGCCTTTTCGCTAGGGAAAACATTCAATTTCAGAAGCGTTCCGGTTTCCCTCTAAGCTATGACAGCAAGTGTAAGGATGAGCAGATGTTAGATGAAAGCAGTGCTAGAAACTACTGAACAGTTTTCTTTGAATGCTTTCAGCTGGACAGGAGAGATGACTTTGGATATTTTAATGGTCTTGGGGTTCAATTCTGGGTAGGCAGAGGCATTTTGTACTTTGATTCTGTAAGCTTTTAACATATTCTGGGCTTAAAAAGTAGATTTGGTATGTGTTGCTCTTAGTCACCAGGCTGCTCTGGACAATTCATTAGAGCCCTGTTCTTGCACAGTGAGTAACTTGCCCGTCTTCACGTTGATTTGCACACCCTACTTCGCTTTCCTGTTGGCTGTGTTGCTTGTGCTACACAGATAGGACAGGAAAATTACATCATAGCCTGAGCACATACCTGTCTTTGGATAGATGGTTACTGCCACAAGACTTTCTATTAGGATATATTCAGACATGACTCATTTTCCAAAAAAACGTTACAGGATCCCATGAAGATTCTCTTTGGGATACAGTATGCTTGGCTCTATCAGGCTAAGTACTTTTTGTTTAGTATTTTGAAAGGATTTTGTGGATGCTAAGTGTCCTGTTGGTGATGGTCAGCTTATATAGAAATGCACAACTGAAATGTAGATTTCAGCTAAGTTGATCTGAGTAAGTGTTGGGAAGAAAGGAGCTGAGGTTAAGGCATTTGCCAAGAGCTGCTGTGTTGTAGCATGGTGTGAAACGCCAGTTTGCCTCTTCGAGGCTATTAATATGAAGCTTCTTCATGATAAGTTTATTAATCTCACTACTCCCTGGCCGATGCTCTGAACCTTTGCTACCCTAGTGTGCCAGAGACAATGCTAGCTATTTTAGTACAACTGTCATGAAACAGTGCCCATGGAGGGGGGTGTTTTACTACTCAGCATACCTTAAACATTCATAAATCTCATCTTCTCAGCACTCACATCCATGAACTGCATATTTGTGTCATCTGAGGGAGAACATAAGAACAAACCTTGTACCAGTGCTTCCGAGCCAAGCATTGCAGTACCAGGTTCGGTGTGCTGAGCAGCCCTCTGGAAAAACCCCTGTACCCTGGCATATGTAGAGCTAGAATACTAGGATCAGTCTGCCCTTTGCACACCATCTCAACATAAGAATGCAGAAATATGTCTGTGGTGCAGGGATGTGCTCCTGAGGCTGGGTAGCTTTCATGTGCTGATATTAGCCTGAAGTGGTATGTATTCCTGAATTAACTGCAGGGTGTCCATGTGTTCACCCTGGCATATTGCATGTTTATCAGAGTTCCATTTGTGGACCAAGATTTTATTTGTCTGTGTGGCCCATTTTTAATTTGTATCCTTCACTGCTCTTATATGTTCCCAGCTAGCTTCATTACCATGCAGTGGTAGGTTTGCGCAGTAGCATCCCATTTTTTCTTGAGCTGGGTTGTGTGTACGTGTATGCAGTGAAGTCCCATGCATGCAGCACTTCCCTCTGTGCATTTGGTACTGGAACATGAGAATCCCATTAGGCTGCGTATAAGGTTTCCCACCTTCCATCTGCTCAGTAAACTGCACCAGGCTCATCTCTCTAGGACATGTAAAGGTTAATGGTTGCCTCTCTTTCTGCAACAGCTTCATCTGTGCTCTTTTATTTACTAACTTGCATATGTTACTGCCCGTACGGTTAGATACCTGATTATTTTGTGGGCTTCCATAAAGACAAAGATTACAGGAAGCATTCTTCATCCTCTGGTAGCTTTTTTGAGAGGATGGTTACCCCAGTGTGGTGTTTTATGTGCTATAAAATAATGCAAGATGGATTATTTTGTACTCCTTCCCTCACAGACCACTGGTTTTGGTGAGTTTGTCCAACTACAACTACTCATTCTATAATTATTGTTCTTACTTGGATTAGGGAACTATGTAATACTTAGTTTAAATGAATCATACCTGAATTATGATATTCTATTGATACCACAGTTTTGAGATGTGTCTGATGCACTGAAATTGGTTAGCTTCCTTCAGTGTGTGAAGTTTATTTGCTGTAAAGTAGGGTCAATCCTTATTTAAACGAGGCTGTAAATATTTAATGAAAGTTCCAGTGACAATGAGTTTACGCATAGCACTAGGTAGCAAAGAAAAGGAAAAATAAAGGGAAATTGGATTTCTTAAAGAGGTTTTGTAGCAGTAATATGCTGTAGAAGCTAGACGACACTGGAATCCCAATTTCCTCATCATCACTACAGTTTTTTATTTCTAGATAAAATACAGTATATGAGCAGTCCTAGAAATAGAACAGCTGTCTGTAATGCTGGAGGGGTTTTCTCTGAGGAGCAGAGAGTTTTCTCTGAGGAGCAGTATCAACTTTGGCTTTGGCTGTTGGCATAATTTTTTGTCCACTGTGTCAGTTCATCTTGCACTTACCATGACCTCTGAATGTGTTTCCAGTTGTATTCCAGTGCACACAGAAGCAGCTGTCACATTAGGTTGGATGTCCTTACTGATAGAGCATCAAGAGTTTGTTGTCTTCTCTCTCATTCTGTTTTGAAGTTTGCTGACAAATATCAGTTCTTCACTCATGTATGTTTTCATCAGATGTGATTCTGAGTTGTTTCCATCTACCATGGCTGCTTGGAAACTTTTGGGTATAAAAAGAAATTCACTAGGATATGTTTCTTTCACTGTGTTAATGTCCACTTTAAGTTTGTATTAGGAAGAAACAGATGTAATTCCAGTCCTTTTTCTCTTCAGCATATTATTTACTCATTTTTGTATAGCTTTTAGATGTTCTGCTTTATAATGCAATATCTAAACACACATGCAAGACTAGTGTTAATCCTGCATTGCTTCATGACTGACTCTCAAATGCAAACATTTCTTTCTTCTCAGAAATACAATCAAAAGGAAAGAAGTGTACCTGGAACATCTGGGTGTCATTACTGCAGTTACCCTTTTATGGTTCTAAATTTAATCTTCTCCACTGTCAGTCAAGTAAAAAAAAAAAAAAAAAAGGCATCTCTAGTTAAGAAGTGTGTTCTTAACACATATTTTCTTACAACATATTTAAAATTGGAAATATTTTGTTTGTTGATCTCTCATTATTCTATCTAAATGTCATCAAGTCTTTAGTTTCTGTGCTTTTCAGGCTTTTTGCCTGAAAAGTAAGACTTGGCAGCTCAGCTTTTATTTTCAAACAGCTTCTTATCTAGTACAGTAATATAACACATTGACAAACTGAAGAAAGGGTATCAGAATGCCATTATCCCTTTTAAACGTTTGCTTTGCTGTTTAATTAGACAGATAAAGAAAGCAAAAGAGGTAGATGGATCCTGGTCTCTATGTCATTTATAGGAAGGCTGGATTGTTGTAGGTGTAGATGACAGTCCATGCAGCGTATTTCCTGTCTTTAGCTACAGAAAACATTAACAAAACCATGTTTCTGTAAGATCTGCTAAACCCACTGCTAACATTACCATATTGCCTAGGGCTTAGCTACTTTATCGTTAAGTAAATGAATTTGACAGTTTCTGTGCAATGGTGCTGTTTCATCACTGCTGCTCCGCTTTCAATTACCAGCGTTTCACTGGGTTACCACGTTCACAAAGGATGGGCATCCTTTGTCAGATGCTGTTAGTACAAGCTGGCCAGTGTTGTATTGCCTCAGGAGCAGCAGCCATAACTGTTTAGTAACAGGTTGTTTAAAAATTTTTTACAGTATTTTTATGAAGATCAGTTTTATGTATAAAATGGCTTTTAAATGGCTCTTTTAGTGGTATATGTAGTTCATAAATGGGCTGAGCCAAAGGGAAGCACAGAACAATGTAAAGACTCTGAGGGAGCTACAGGAAAGACCGAGAGAAAATAACTACTTTATGGTGACCTTCATTTGAATGGTGTTTCATTCAGAAGAAGGATTGTGACCCTAGGGACTGTTGTGTAGTGCACACACGAGTCTTTCACAGTGGAGAGTCAAGAGAAACATTTCCTTAGTGACTACAGGCAAATGGGATAAGCTGTGGGATGCTGGCGTTGCCACTCTGGGTGGGTTTGGGCTCGGTATGGGAAGTATAGCATTACATGGTAAGGCAGAAATACACACCTCAGATGGTACATTTTTTCCTGTATAATTTGCCACGACACTATTATCAGGATCTCTTGGCACACATTTTATCTTACAGTTCCCAACAATATTAGATGCCAAAGTGTGCCTTAAGCTTTCTTGACCTGAATCATGCTGGCATATGTGAAGGAGTGACAGTGTCAGCTTTCTCCCCATGCCCAGGGGGACCGTGGCTGCCTCAGCTATATTTGCCGTAGGAACACTGCTGCTTTTTAAAGTGATGCTGCAAATCTCTCATGCTTCTCAACCCCAGCCCAAGAAAAGGGGCTGGCTGGTCCGCGAGTGTGGCTGATCAGTGTGAGTGGCTGCATTAAGCAGCTTGTACACCTTGTGGCTTGCCCTGCATAGGTTACTGTATGGGGTTGGAGGAAGACAGGTTTCTTGCAGTCTTTTCCCTCTTTTTGTCCCTGCACAAGAAAACCCCACAATCCTTCTCTTTTATATTTAATGTATATTTAGCCCTAGGTATATGAAGCCTCTCCCTGCTAATTTATTTTGATTAGCCTATAAGCATAAGCAGACACCTTAGGGACTGATATTTGGCAGTTGCTTTCAAGTGTCTGTATATCTGACCTAGAAAGCAGGGAGTGTTTTTCAGTGTGTGCCAGTACAAAGTCAGAATAGTCCATATTAATTAGAATCATCTGCAGTCCTTTTTACCATGTGAGCCTGTGGCATCATTAAGGATTTTCATGCTTTCATTCCTAAAGGATGGATAGAGTTAAGTCCTCCAGATCTTTGATTATTTTTCTCATTAGCAAGCATCTCCATGCTATAAATTAAAAGAGAAGGAAAGATTGCCATTCCCAGGGTGCTTCATAAAATGGCTTGGAAACCTGAGCCACAGCTGCATCCAGAAGAAAATAGTATTAATGTATAAAGCCCCACTTAACCATTTAGGTTATCAGCCCAGCTGCAGTTACTTCTCTGTAGTTATTTCCAGTCATATCATGCATGTATTTAGTTACACAATCAGATGATTTTAGGGACTAAAACAATAATCCTCTTAAAACAAAACAACTTACTTGTTACAGCCAGCTCGGCTTAAACAGAATTCTTGCACAGAATTTCATTTTAATTTAATTAAATTGTGTGAGATCACTTCCTAAGATGAACTGGTTAACATAGTTAAACTGGTACAGTTTGTGCACATAGAAGTTTTCTCCTTCACTAGTCTATTAAAAAAAAAACCCTTAGAAAATCCCCATTCGCAATTGTATGTTTAATCTGGAAAATTTATAAAAAGAGGTTCTAAGGAGCTATTTAGGTAACTCATTTTTTTAGGTATTTTCTTCAAATCTGTAAAATGGGAATTGCTGCCACTGGAAAGATATTGGCAAATCTCTAGATTTTTTGTTTCCTTCTTTTCAATGAGTTTTGAAACAGTCTAAGCATCTCATATTATTTTTTTTTCATAAGCAGAGCATATTGTTTTTCTATTTAAAACTGATTTTGATTCATGAATTTTAGTTGTAGTTGTTAAATAATTCAAACTCAGAATACCATTTCTGAGCTGGTCTATTAGAAGTCAGATAATTGGGTCATCAAATCTTTAGACATTTTGTCTGCTGATGTGAAAAAATTTTGCTCTCATACAGTGAGCTCTTGTTTCAGCCTTGTTGTTGCCAAACTCTCATCCCTTCTGGAGTGATTTTGCTCCTCACAGCAAAAGCCAAATTGTATAAAGGAAGGGTAACACCAACTCTTCTCCCAGCTAGTAGTGACTGGATTCTGCACTGAAGCAAAAATGAAAAATTGCTGAAATAATATCACACCTGGAAATTGCAGGTTCCAGCCCTCATGTTACTTCTCTGATTGTTCTGAAAGGCTATGGGTTATCTTTCCTAGATTTGACTAATATGTGAGACTTTGTCTTTTATGGGATTATATCCAAAACCCCTTGAGGTTTATGAGAAAACATCCCTTATATGCATATCCATGGACTTTGCATCAAAGTATCCTAATGTGAGTACTGTTGTTCCTTTAAAGCATTTGTAGTAGCTGAAAACATGTAAAACTTCTGCCGAGTTTTTCTTTCATTTGAATTATATTTTCTCATGGAGACTTACTCTTGGTATAAAAACCAAGATAAAAATATTGTTTTAAAACAGATTTGTCAGCACTCACTGCAAGAACAAAACTTGTGCCTTCCCCTCCAGAGAAAGCTTTTTATTACTGCACTTTCAAAATGCTGTTCATTCTATCCAGCACTTACAGTAAATGTGTGTCAGTTCATGGACTCACCAGAAGCTCCTAACTATTTGACCTTCTGTCCTTGCATATCCAGCCTGCTGCTCACAGTGACCCGGTAAACCAGCATAAATTTGAGGACTAAGATTTCTGTAGCAATAGCATATAAATTGTGAGAGTGACAAGGTTCATTACATTGCCAGGAGGCTTTATTCTGTAATGTAGACCTCAATCAAAGGACAGACTTTGAATATATCAAATAAGTTCAGCAGATTGGATTAATTTAACTGCTGATTTAATTACAGGAATTCTGTGAAAAGGCAGTCAACAAGGTATTGTTCTGATGATATATCCTTACAGTTAAAGGCATGCCAGATTTTTTAATTCTGATTTAAAAGTCAAGTGGATTTTGAAAATTATTAAATACATTCAGCAGCATAACCTTGATTAAAAATAATTTTGAAATATATACATGTGTTTTAAATATTATTTGTCCATGATTTTTTTGTAAATAAACCTTACAAAAGCAAACAAACAACAAACATACACTTCTGAGAAGGGTTGTTATGGTTGCCAGGCAGGAAAGACAGTGTTTTGCTCTCAGGAAGGTCATAGTTGCTCTTTTTATTGGTGAAGACTGGAAATCACAGGTGTCAGCCTACTTGGAAGTGTAAATGCAAACCCAAGTATCTGGCTGTGTGCTAAGAGTGGTGCCAAACATCTTGCTCATTACAAATTTATTTTATGATTAGCAGCCCAGCTCCAGGCACAAGAATGCATGGTGAAGTCAGAGTGTACTTCTCTACAAGCATGAGCATCTCGTTGAGAGGCACAAATCCTCCCTAGCTGCTGATAGCCATCTTGGTTATAATGTGCTTCAGAAAACAAATAGCACAAGGAAGGTATTTTCTTTTTGCCAGTTTTTTCAAAGTGGAACAGATCTGCAAAACAGAGCACAGATGGCAGCAGAATAGTGGCTTAAATGAAAAGCATCAATTGAGGCAAATGCTACTTTCCCATCTCTGAACAGTAGTTTTAAATCTTTTTTTTTCTGAAGGTATTTTGTTTTGGAGACACACTTTAAATGTATGACAAATAACAGACAGTGAAAATTGTAGTGGAGAAAATCAGAGTTATTAAAATCTAGAATGAAAGGAATAAAACCAAACAGCTTATCTATACACATATATTTATTTAAATCTATGCACATATATATATTTAAATATCTGGATTAATTTCTCACCAACAGTTTCATAGTTCAGATTTTCTATGTAATCAATAGAAGATTTGGAGAAACTGACAAAACAAAGTAGGCAGAATTTTTTTATTCTTTATAGCTATGTAACTGCAGCCCAAAATTTGTTCTGGCAATATTCAGACCTTGGGAAAAAAAAAAAAAAGAAAGTTTAGATATATGATAGATTATGTATCGAAATTGCAGATAATACTGGATTGTGATTAGTTGGCAATATTTGTTAAAAAAAAAGGGCATTGAATGCATCTTATACGTTGTATTCTACTGATTTTAAAATAAGTGTCATATCTCACCATTGTTTCCAGTACTTTTAAGAACATAGGAGTTGGCTGGAACTTGTTTTTCAGTATATCATCCCTGTGCAGGTGCATAGTACTTACTGCAAGCAATTCGGATCATTTGGAAATTGTAATCCAGGCTTGTATTTTAAGCATGGGGCTCTTTTTTGCCTCCAAGTAAAAATGAAGAATCCTGTTACTCTTTGCAATTTGGGGCTTTTTGGTTAGCTTTTTTTTCCTAATTGTTTCTTTCGCTAGTTGCATTTGAAGTTAGAATAAAAGAAAGCAAGAAGCAGACTGAACTTTGCAGGCTTTTAAGTAGCTATCCTGTCAATGCAAATAGCCCCATGACTTTTCATTGGGTGCTAGCAGGGAGATGAAAGGGAGAGCACAAAATCACACAACCGAGAGCGGCTCGAGGTAGGAAGGCACCTCTGGAGATCAGCCAGTCAGCCCTGCCCTGCTCACAGCAGTGTCACCTAGAGCATGTTGCTTAGTCTGCATCCAGTTGAGTTTTGAGTCTCTGAAAGAATGGAGACTCCACAAACTCCCTGGTCAACCCATTCCAGTCTTTGACCACCCTCACAGTAAAGAAGTTTTTTCTTATGTTTAATTGGAATATCCTTTTCTCAGTTTCTGTCCATTGCCTTTTGTTCTGTCACTGGGCAACACCAAGAACAGTCTGGATCCCATCATCTTTACTCACCCTCCAAAGTCACCCATGCAAATTAATTAGGCTGTTCCCCCCAAATTCCCTGTGGACAACCCATCTGAAACCTACTCACAGTTGGAATCAGAGCTGATGCTCAGAACTGCTGTATGGAAAGATCTCTCATCTTTCTGTTCCTCTTCAGAGAGACCATGGTGACATGTTTTATTGCTGGAGAACTTCATTTAGGTGCACAAAGATAGTATATTGCTATTATAATGCTAAGTCCCCCTGCTATCCTAGATGGGGAAAATTAGACTAGTCATTTCTTCCTAACATATCATTTTAGAAGCCTTACTCTGGTAAGCAAAGGTGCTATGAGATGTCATATGCTGTGGATATCTCTACTTCATATGTTGTCAGTGAGTCTCCAGTTCATGTCTCTCAGTTTAGCAATAATCTATGCTCTGCTTGATGGAACTGGCCTTTGATCTCTGTAAACCTCAATGTGGCTTAATCTGTGGAGTCGTGACACACTCCCTTACCTGCATTTTGGGTTAGGAGGGCATAGCTATTTCCCACACAATGGGTCATTCTAGGACATTGCTGTCACTGAGGGGGAAGATGCTGGGTTTGGGACTTGTCAGGCCTAGTGGTGTTTCACTGGGGACACATATGGGTATCTCAGTTTAGCAGATACCTTGGGACTTGGTAAACTGTCAGTGTGGCTTTCTTCTGCTTTAGAAAGGACGACAGCTCTTGGTGACAGGAAATGCAACAATATGGTGTTTGTTTTCTTCTGGTTCTGCTTGGAGGTGTGATTTGCCATGGTGCAACTCTCTGAGATTCCACTCTTTAAGAGGCCCCTTGGGAAAGCAGGGTTTGCTGTTATTTCTGAGCAGCGTTTTTCAAAAGCATGGATTTTCAGGCCTGTTTGCTTTTGACCTGGGAAGGGAGAGTTGAGGGAGAAAAGAAGTCATGCAGAACACATGTTCTGCAGCATCAGCAACAGATGACGGAGGATTTGACTTTTAGCTTCAGGGAAGCAGAGTCAGAAGTAAGCTGCCAGCATGCTGCACACTGGTTGAATGAAAAGGGTTGGACTGGGGGCACTTACCAGAGCCAAGCTGTACTGCAATCTGACCATGATTCCAGATATTAAATATCATTTTGTTATGGTGATTTAATAAGTGTATATATTGGCACTGATGCCTTACATGTTTCACATACTATCACTGAGGCCAGATGCAAAGTTGCTTAAATCAGCTGAGAAGTTCTCATGGATTCCAGATGGTTTTAGATGACAGTCTGCATGCTTCATTAATGCATTCTGAGGTTGGAAACTTTACAAACGAGTTCAATTTTTTTATTTTATTTTATTTTATTTTATTTTTTTAGTTTATTTATTTTAGTCTTTTCCACATTTTTAATCTACATAATTGACATTATGCAATCAGAATAAAATCTTCTGGAAGAAAGATTCCATGGGGAACAGATGGTAGAGTGCCTGACTTTCCAGAGTAATGGCAATACAGAAAGGGAATGCTTCTGTTAAAATTCCTTTCACCTCCCACCTTAGATTTTGTGATGCTCTCTGTCCTCTTGAAACTATTCTCTGAATATCTCCCTAATGCTTTGGACATTAATTCAGAATAGAAAAGTGTTACAAGTTGCTTTACCATCTAATCTTTTAATAAATGGATGACAACTGGATCTCTTCCTCCTGTTGGGTTCTTTCTGCAGGTTATTCCTCTACTGGCTGGGGACAAAGAAGATGCATTCTGTCAAAATTATCTGATACTTTTTCAGTACTAAGAGCTGAAACATCACCAGCATGTGATATATNTTCTATGATTCTATGATATTTGAGGGATAAAAAAGATAGATTATTGAAAGCATAATGCAGAGCAAATAGAGAATACTAAAAGATGCCTATCTAAAGGAAGAGAGCGAAGGCAGATCAGTTTAAGGAGAGTTAATAACACTTCTACCTTGTCTACTTAGTGCGAGATCTAAAAGCCCTCATTCCCTTCATGCTGCTTTAGAACAAGATACTTGATAATAGTTACAGCTTTTTATCCTACAGTCAGCCAGGAGCAACTGTTGTGCACCAGACGTGTAAAAGAAAAATTGATAGCAGGGCTGTTGTTTGACACTCTGTGGGAGACTGATACAACTATCAGCTTTGAAACAGTGTTGGGTAGTCCTGATTAAAATAGTGTCTGTGCTGCCTGGCTGGTGTGAGTGGGCTGATCTGGCTTAGTCCTGACCGTGCTGCTCATGCTCAGTGTGTTTCCAGGGACCCTTCCCATTCTGTTTGCACTCCAGGAGGAGGCTTAGCTCAGATGGTCTGCAGGAGATTCATGGAAGGAATGGAAAGTACAGGGGAGTACTACTTACCCCTGCTTGGTCTAATGCTCATCTCTTTTCCCCATAAAAAATGTTAAGGTAAAATATTTTGTACCTATTCTACATAGATCTGTGCCAAAATCCATTAAATCCCTTTAGGAAGATTTTCACCAACTTGAGCTCTCTGAAAGTGTCCAGAGTGGGAGTATCCCTGCCTGACTGCTGGCCTACCAGTCAAGAAGAAAGAAAAAAGAGGAAGCGTGCCTAATCCTTTTCTTTATGAGGAAATTTCTGAAGAAGGAACATGTGAACTATATTTGAAAAAGATTGGCACTGCTTTTTCACTGAGATCCAATGGCATTTCACAATCCCCATTGAGAACTGTCCACAGGAGAACAAGCGTAATTGTGATGCTCATCCAAGCGATCAAGGAGTGTCATACACCATGCCTGCTCATCACAAACAGATTAGTTTTAATTTCCTGGTCTGGATGACAGGCTATTCAACATCATTTTTGGATTGCTAATCCTGAGTCTACTTATTTTTCAATATTATTGCCATGGGAACTGGCTAAATTGCAGGTCCAGATTACATCTTTATCATTCACTCACTTTCATTTGGATCTGCAGACATTCTTCGGGTGCCAGGAAGAGAGAGAACACAAATCAGTATTGTTCCTTGAAACATGTAGTCACTGCCTGTGCTCTCCAGCCTCCACCACATGGCTGTAGCCACCTGGCATTCTCTGTCTCCTAGGGCAAAAGACTTGAAACCTGAAGACCTGCTACCTTCAGCCTCATTTTTTGAGGTAACATTGCTCAGACAAGCTTGAGAGGACAACACAGAATATTGCTTTCTTATCTGTTTTTCCAGTCTTTGCCAATGTTAACACAGTGATGCACAGAGAACAAATCTAGGAAATGTTTTGCAGATGCACTAAAACTGTTTAGAACAGGTGTAATCAGGAGTTGAGGAGAATTGCTGTTAGAAGTACTTCTCAATGTCCAGAATGGTGAAGTCTATGACAGACTCTTAAGGCAAGAACATGTCTTCACCATGTGTATGGTCTTCACATAACAAATGATGGCCTGAACCATAGGTGCTGCTATTCTCATATTTTGGGGGGTTTGAGTGCTGTCTTGAGTGTGTGAGATCTATAAAATTTATTTTCTTTAGGCATTCAGCTGGGTACCAGGTAAATGTGCCCTCTCTTGTTACCTGGTCTGGATTCTTAAAGTGGAATGTAGGGGCTGTACCTCTTTAGAGACATGTTGCAAGCTCAGTTTTAAATCAGTTGATGATAGAGTACTTTCTGATGGAAAAGTCTTTATCCCTTGGGAAATTTTGTAGGTTCAAAAGAGGATAGGTGGGGAGAACTGAATGAGCTCTGTATGCTTTCTTTTAAGTGCTTGACAAGTGTGGACATCCATGTATAAGTAGCCCCTAGGCAGCTACAGGATTAGAAACGGGCATTTACATAGCAAGTCTTAATATATGCTATTGACCTTGGTGACATTAAAAGAGTAATTTTCATATAGATATAATTTTTAATGGAGTATCTATAATGCATTAGTCACTGATGCCTTTGCTTTCCATCCTTATGTCCACTTTCCACTGTACTTGAGCTACAGTCAAGTTACAAGTTAAAAATCTGTTCTTAATTACTGTATTGTTTTGTCTCTGACCTTCTCGTACTACAGTCTCATTTTGGAGAAGTCTTTCTTGCCAATACACATTGCTATGGATCATAAGAAGTTGAGGGGAGTAAATGCCCTTATATTCCATGGGAAAGAGCCTTTGCATTACAATTCTTCATTCTTTTTATATGTACAGGCTGTTAAGATTTAGTCTCTTCCACTCTGACATGACAGAGTGCAGCACACACCCTAGTTTCTCTCTCCAGAGAGTGAGTTAGCATTGGTAGTAAAATGGGTGAGTTTATTAAGTACAGGAGGTAGAATAATCATATGGCTTTAAGAGATGTATTTCCAACATAATTCAATAACTTGTTAGTTTATATGAGTGATTCATTGGCAGAGGTTGCTATTGGTGCAGAAAGACTTGTGTAAATTGAGCATGGCTGGTTATATGTCTGTTTTCGGCTGAACCTGGTAATATTATGTTCTCTGTATCCTGAAAATTTGTATTCAGAAGAAATGAGAGTTGGGGTTTTTTTAATTTTATTTTGAGGACTACTGTTATCCAGTCTGTCTTCATGACTTGCTTGCTTTAGTGAAGGAAGCTTTAGCCTCTGCTAGTGAGAGCAACGCATAATCTAGTGTTCATACTATGGGAAAAAGTGCTCAGGAGCCAAGCTTGTATTTGTCATTCCATCACGGATTCTGACAGTTTTCTTGCATATGAGATGTGGCTTCCCAAGGAGGAAAAATCCAGTAAAATCAAGAGCTTGGAAATTGAGTGGGCACTTTTGAAATGCTGGCCTCGATACGTCCATTTTTTTTATTGCTAAAGTGGGGGATTAGTATTTCACAGGACTCCAGAAGAGCTCTGTGAGTGTTTGCAAAGTGTTTTAGAGATGGTAGCATGGCAAGTTTCAATGCAATGCAATGAACAATGTCTTTGCTTCGGGCCGCACCTCTGGAGCCTTTGTACATTTGGTGACAGTCTCATATGATGTCAGTACATTAAGAGACTGTCATAGATCTGATTTCCTCAGATGTATCGTTCTTCTCTTCCCCAGAAATTTTATCTGGGGGAAAAGAAGAAGAATTTGTCTCAGATGACCCCAGAATATGTCAGAGCTGGTGTCAGTGTGCCACTTATTGGCATACACACTATGTGGTGTTCATGCCCAGAGCATTTTTTTTCCAGGATGGTTTACTGTCAGTCTCAGGAGTGTGTGAAAGGCTACACTCTTCAGTGGAGTTCATGGCAAGTGCTCAGTCCGCCTTATCATAAAAAATGATTACAATAAATTGCGCCTGCAGATTGTACAGATTATTTTGAATGCATCAAGCACAGAGTTAGAAATCTTTCAGAAAAAGAAAAAAAAAGTTTTGTTAAACAATATCTGAAAGAAAACGCAGCTTCTTCCCTTTATTTACCAACAATATGTAATTTTAATAAGCTTCCTGCCATGTCACAGTTTCACATACAAACCTTGTTTGACATACTGTAGCTCTCCTTTGCATTTGGAGGTTGAATGTACTACACAGAGCATGTAACTAATGAGATGGGGTTTTGTTCATCCTTTCAGTTAATTCTGTGTGTTCTTTTTCCCCCTCCCCCTCTTTGTGCTGCACGGCTGATTACCACCCTAGGACCTTGCAATGGGACACAGACCCCTCAGTGCTGCAGCTCCAGTCTGACTCTGAACTTGGGTATATGTCAGCTCTTTTTGTTATTTGTTTATCATTTCTTTGCAAGAATTATGTTGAAAATGCTTCCCAGTTGAGCTGGTTTTATGTGATTTTCATTTGCTTTGTTTACTCAAAAAGACCATAATTTAAGTTTCCTTTTTTTTTTTTAGTTTCATCAATAAGAAGCTTCAGCAAAGTAATTTTTGTGGAATATTTAAAGAAGCTCGTGTAAAGATAAGCTGCTACTTCTGTTGCCTGAAATGAGTGCAAATAACTATTTCATTACAGATGAAATGTTATTATTGTGGCACTTAAATGTGCATGTACAGTTACATTGGTTGTGTTTGTACCTATGGATTCAGACTTTTCACTCTGAATCATTTGCAAAGTACTTTTTCCCCACCTTCCTGTCTGACATATTTATGCTGTTTCCACATGCAGTAAGTTTCCCCCTTTTCCTTAGCAGCTCTATATGTGCTTATAGTTGTGCACTTAAATATGATCATAGTCGAGTTCAGGACAATTAAGAGGGTGTTTTTAATTGTACTAGGCTTAAAAATCATTATTTTCTAGTTTCAGATGGAACTGCTCTACCCCACGCATGTGAAAAAAAATAGTTAATGTAAATAATTTATAAATTCCTACCTGCAGATACTTAGGATAAACTGTTCCTATAAAATGGATAGGTAGCAGCCCCTTGAGTTCTTCAGAACTTGAGTCATAGGCAAAACCAAATCTTTATGTTGAAGAAATAGCTGTAACTGCAAACTTATGGGCTTGCCTATCTGAGTCTGCAGACAAATGTCTTATGCCTTTACTAGTTCATGTGAAATTCATTCACCCTTCTATAAGAAGAAGTTTCTGTTTAACTACTGATTGACAGTGCTCCCAGCTGCAGTTAAAGGTGTTAGGGATATTCGCCAGGAAAGAACACAAGAAGTGGAAAGTATCCAGAGAGATTACTAAACAGGGTTTCTCCATATCCAGAACAGCCAGGAGTGTTTGTGATTTTCACCTGAGTGTGACTTCAAATAGATCCAGCTTCTACAACTTTACCTGGACTCTACCAAAAATGTAGGGTTTTCTGAGCTGTTTTAATGGACAGAAACACTGTAGAAATCTCAGCTGCCATTTCCCAGAATTTTGGAATAAAAGATGATCATTCCCAGGAGTAAGGTTCCTCAAATGGCTGTTCAAAGCAAATTTCTTTATTTGACTCATGAAAAGATAACCCCGTGTATCACCATAAGACTACTATCTTTTATAAGTGATCGGTGGAAAGACAGAAAAGGAGAAAACCAAAGAGTAAATCCACAGGTATACTCTATAATAGAAGTTCGTGGGCAGTTTTGAAAGGAATCCTTCAAAGCTTATGGGCTTTCTAAGATGAATATCCAGCAAACTGTAAATGATAAGAATTATGAGCACCCCTGAGGTGAAAATAGGGATGGGAAGGAATAGACAGTCCAGTCCTGCCCTAAAAAGAACTGGAGACTAGAACATTATAATTCAGATACTGATAGGGTGCTCCAGTTGCCCCTAAGTACTTGAAACCAAGGGCTAAGTCAACTTAGCTGCACAAGAAGCATTCCAAGCTGCTTAACAGTGACAAAAAAGAACCAAGAGACCACATTCCTTCAGAGGAAGAAAGACCTCCCTGACTTCACCAGTCATTACCAGGATACAGGCAATGCTAGACATTTGTACAAACACCAGGAATACCTAAATTATAAAATGCTTTAGGTGAAAAACTCCACACATTCTCTTAGCATAGTGCTCTGGGATGTAGCTCACTTCTTGGTTAGCAGTCTACAAAGAGGTTAACCCAACTAACAACTAAACCCAGCTCTCTATGAAGATTGATGTTCCCCATCCTCAGGCAGTTGAGGAGATAGGGAGTGACCAGTGACCTCACTTGAAACTGTTGTTAGAATTAGGTGAGGTTCTAATTAGGCCCAGGTGAGACACAGAATTAATTTGAGATTATAATTAACCAAGACCACTGTCAAGAAGCTCTTTCCATGTGGAAAGTTTAAGAATCTCTGTAAGTGCAACCCATAGCCTGGGACAGCAGGGGACTAGTTACATAGGAAAGTCTAATTGACCTAGGAGGCAACAGAGACTGCACATCTGGTGATGAAGGAGGAGAGAAGCACATGAGATATTTATTGAAGTTTGAATTGACCTGTAATGATGTAGAAGTTTTTCAGTAGGATTTTCAGGCAATTATAGCTTTTGTTCATATTTTCAAAGTCACAGATGGTTATAAGAAGGGAGACTTGTTAATTTTTCCTCATTGAAAAGAAGACTCAGAGCTATAACTGTATCTGCCGTAGTGGTTTGTTATGTGATATGGTTGATTCATACTGATTACCTGCTGAATCTAATTGCATTCAGCTTAATAACAGCTCAGCCAGTAAAACAGATCGGAAAAATACGTGGCTGATGTAGCATTAACCAGCTGAAGAGTTCAGTAGGTGTCATACAGTGATGACAACTTCCTTCTGAGACTCCCATTTCCTTTTAGACATCAATCTTAATTGAATAGCTAAACCATTGTAAATGAGTTTAATCAAAACCCCTTTGACCTCTATTCTTCTGACACTCTAGAAAATGGAAAGGATATGGGTAATGTCTACGAATTTTCTGCTTTTCTAAATTGCTCTCTTCACTGATATTGCAGTTCAGAAACATTGTGTCCATGAATTTATTTTCCACAAATATATATGCATGCTTGCACTTGTTGATTTAGGCAAATGGACTTATTTAGTTGATTTGTTTATTATCTATGTATTCTTTTCTCTGCTGAAAGTTGATATTTTTTCCAGTGAAACACTTACAAGTAACCACTTATTTATTCTTCCCTCCCTACAGACAGTCACATAATATTCAGGAAATAAGTTGAATCCCCCCATTGCTAAGTGAACTGAGCATGAGTGAAAGTATTGATGACCATGTTCAGCTGTCTCTCTTCTGTTTCTCTTATCCACTTACAGTTAGTTGGCTTTACTGATTTATTTCAGGTGATTTATTTGAAGTAGGGGAAGTAGTAAAAATGAAGGCTATGCTTGCCCTGTTGCAGCTATGTCTCACAGCTCCCCTCCAACCCTTGCATTTGGACCTTACTAATCATAAACCTACATTAATTCCCCTACTGACTCCAGTGGAAGGGAAAATCTCCTTTTTTATGGAAATCACCAGTCTTGCCGATTAAAGGCTCTCAGGTGAATATCTGACAGTCATTAAATACAGCTTGGCTTATATCCACTGTGTCCTTTCCACTGTTGTGTATCTCAGGCTGAGGATTAACTCTTTTGAAGAGGCAGAACATTGTAGTAATGATGGTATGAAAGAGAATTTGGTTGCATGTTACAAGGGACAGAAACAGGTCACTTCTTTCACCTTTACAGTTCCTCTCAGCAGCATGATCTAGGGGGTTAGTAACTGTACCAAATGGTTCTCAGGTTAACTTTCTTCACTGCAATTAGGTACTTCTCATGCATACTGTATTGTGTTTCATCTTAGCAAACACTGAAGTATTTATTTTTTTTATCCTGTTCATAAATGCAAACACTCTTGTTCCTGCTGTTGATTTACATTTAACATGACCTTTTAATGTCATGTATTCCACTTTAGACGCAGACTGCACAAACTAGGAGTGTCCAAGGTTACCCAGGTTGATTTCTTACCTCGGGAGGTGGTATCATACTCCAAGGAGACACAGACACCTCTTGCCACACATCAATCTGAAGGTAAGATTTTTATTTTTTTTTTTCCAAAAAACATTTTTATAGAAACTAAGTATTTGAATAAGAGTTAAAGAATGGAAGAAAAAAAAAATAGTAAATCATAATATCACATATTTTCTGCAATCCAAGTATTGTTTATGTGATTAATGGCTGTTCTGGTGAGAATAATTATAATAATGACTTTAAATTCAGGTGGAACCAAACTACTTCTACCTTACAATGGGTTGTGCTTAGATAGCAGTTTAATGAGAACATATTTTCAGATAAATCATTTTGAATGTAATCAAAATAGTGCTTTATTCCATTTTTCTTGCTTTCTCAAGGAAGTTATTTATTCTGTGCTTTGTAAAGAGAAGATGAATTTGCCCTCAGATATTCAGTCAGTGTAACTGTGTTCCCCTCCAGTAGGTGAATCTTACGAGAGGTTACAGTTTAGCTTCATGGGCTGAAAAAGGAAGCATACATACTTGGATTTGGACAGTCCTTTCCCCTCTGCTGACAGATGTATTATCTATACTTAGGGTGCTGTTTGTTAGCCATTTGACTTTCCTGTAAATATGTGGCATAGTTAGCAGAGAAGTGCCGGTCTATCTGTTCCTTAGACTACACACTTGCCAGGGTTGTACTGCAGAACACTGACTGCAGAGCTGTTGAAACCATTTAAATTGAATGTAAAACAGTTCATTAGCCTGATGTAAGCTGGGTGCTTTCCTGCAGCAGATAGTGTAGAATCTCATCAGGCTCCATACAGAAGATTCAAGTAGTTTGCAGAAGATGTGCGAGTAAATCTGTCTAAATACATTACTGTCATGAAAGATACAGTGCTAAACATAGACTGCTTGCAATTGGGTTACCAGGTCATCTCTGCTCATCTCTCTGAGGGCTGCTGAAGCCTCAAGAAAATGGGGTTTGCCCCTGAAGACTTGCCCTCCTGGTTTGAGACCAGTAGGTGCTCAACCCTGGGGCATTATCATGGAGTCATTGTTAGATCAGATGGAGGGGATGCCCTTCCTCCCTGACACAGGGCCTTTATCCCGTACAAAAGCCTATGGATATGGGGAGATGAAGATATGGCTTTGATGTGTTTACCTTTCAAGCCTGCAACTCCAGTACCCATTAGCTTACATGCTTTTCTGAACAGGCCAAGTACTTTTGATTAAGCAGCATCTTCCAATAAGTTGTTCTTGCTTATTTCCAAGGATCTCCTCAACTATTACAGAATTCTTTTCTCGAGTAGACAAAAGGACAATATCCTACCATTCAAGAAAAACAAAACCAAACCCGAACAGTTCTGCTGTCAACCCTGGCAGTCAGGACAGCAAGAAAAGGGGCAATGTGTCTTGTCTTGGTTCTCCCAACACAGAGGAAGCTCTTGTTCCTCACTTGTATGAAAGAAGATAAGTGCAAACATTAAAAAGTAATGGACTTTAAACTGCCTAGGCCGGACCTGTGATGGGAAAGGTCAAATGGTGATAAGTGGTTTTGGCAGTTTGATTTTATTGTTTTTCATATTCTCCGTGTCGTCACATTCACGGGAAAAACAAACAAACAGACAGAGCAGTTTTGATATTTAAAACAGAGAGAAAATACCGCCCTATCACTTCCCTCAGATATATGAGGGAGAGGAAGTTTAACCTTTGCAATCTGCTGCTAGGGAATTCTCTGCACCTAACTTGGACATGAATATGGCCCTGCATCAGTAAAGGAGACTCAGGAAAGTTTGGTTATTACTTTGAAATGATACTTAATTGGAAATTTTCTAGGGGGCAAATAAGATCTGTGATTTTGGTCTCCCAGGTCTGATGGAAATTACTTCTCAGGTTTTCAATCTCCTAAGACTCTATGAATGTTGAGCCTTTCATACTGTAACTCTAAATGCAAACAGCAAACAGGGGAATTCCTTGGGAGAGCAGTTTTGAGGAGAGGTGTCTACTCTGTTCCTATGCATTCATGTGATAAAATATGGCCATTATCTTTTCAAGGTAAATTGTTCAGCCATTACTATGGTTATGTGCTCAGTTATTCAGTATCTGAAGCATCAGAGTTTGAGAACAGGAAAAAAGAAACTCCTTGTTTACTTTGAGTATGAACTCAGCTTTCAGAATTCATTCTTTCACTGCCTGCCTTGGACACTGGAAATATCAAAATGCAGAACTTTAGGATGAGACTGTCTCTTGCTTCTAGTTTGGAAGACTTCTTGCCTGTATGATTAAGTAACTGAAACAGAACTTTGAGTCCATTCAAAGTTCTGCAGCTTTTTTGAAATGACAGAATCAGGTTTTCTTCACGTTGCATCTATAGGAAGAAAGAAAGTCTGAGGTACCTTAGACCTACTGTTTTTCTGGAGGCCTTTGTGGTAATGGTTATTCCCCACCAAACCTTATAAAACACATAAAGGAAAGCTTCATTGTGGGAAGTACAGTGTGGTGCCAGAGAGCCAGATGCTGTGAGCACTGAAGTCTCAGCTTGTCAGCTGCTAATTTTAGAAGAAATAATGTGGCATTATTCTTCCCTGTATAAAAACAGATTAACTCCTCTTTTCAGAACAGGTAATTTGCTTTATTTCAGAGGAATAATGGCATGTCATTTCCCCCACCCACTCTATTATTTAGGGAGATGTGTATATGCATCATTCAACCCTTTGATCACAAGTACCTAATTCTTTTGCTTTATTTAGGTCATAGTAAGCTTCAGCCTTTTCTTCTTTATAGGATGACTTCAAAACACACAGATCTTGGCTCTTTACTGTTGCCCTTCTTCTGAGCTTGAATTTAGGTATTTCTAAGCATTTGTAGACATTTCACTTGTGCTGCTTTTTATGCATTCTGGAGTTGATTAATACCTAGACTATGCCAAATATTTTCTGAGAGATCTCTGGGACTCCTTTCTTCACTGTACAGACTCTCACATCGCCCCAGAATGGCAACCCCATGTAGCCTTTGATGGTTGGACCCTCCAAAGCAGTGCAGAACTGCCTTTTGCTGAGGGCACACTTAGGAGAAAGCAGTAAGAGAAAAGACATGGCCTGACCTCTGCCCATGATGAGTCTCTCACTGCCACACAGCAGTAGAAGGAGGTCTGTATGCCTGCAAGCTACCTCTTCAGATAGGAAAACAGCCTGTATATTCAAGCTCTGCTGGATGGACACCTCAGCTCCAGCATACTGCTCTTCTGCTCTCTGTTGGGCCAGGGGGTAAAATCTCAGCGAGGAAAGCATCACACTGTGTCTGTACTGAGAAGGAAGATACACCTTTGATCTGTCTCCCTTCAAAAACAGGGGTCAGCAAGAAAATTAAGGTCTATGGGCTCTCTTGCTTTGTTTGGCCAGTGTTAGGAATGTTGTTATTCCTCTTCTGTGAAGCAGAAATTACTTCTTAATCAATAAAATGACAAGTTCTCACTTTTCTGGCTTGCCAGACTGTCACTGCAAATAGGTTAGTCTGAAATGCATTTCTGAAAAAGTACATCTCCTATACAAGGGAAGATCTGACTTTCTAGAACAGTGGAGGTCCTCTGTACTTCAGCTGCTTTATCAACAGATGGTTGTTTATGTGGGGAAAACAAATGTCTTTCCATACTCACCTCCTAAGCAGGATAACCTCATCCTGTGTCACAAATGTTTTCCTAGTTCTGGCAATGAGTGCAGTTTAGGCCCATGCTCCATCTGTTCATCTGCTGAGGGTATTTTGTCTATAAGGGAAAGAGGATAAACAAGCTCTCTATCCCCTTTGGAACTAGAGTGGAACAAGGTGGTGAAATGGAGACAAAACTCCAGAGGCTGGGTTGGGTTCTGCATCTCTCCGACACTGTAATTCACTGAAAAAGTTATTCTTTTTAATGCACTGAGGCAGAAGAGGAGAATTCTTCTCACAGTCTAAGGCTCATGAGACCAAGACACGAGTTTAGGTATCTGAGTGTGATACCAAATGTGACTACTGGAGGGTGAACCAAAACTCTCTCTAGATGCCACTCACTGCAGTGACTAGTTCTTCACTGACAAGCCTGATAGCAGAGCAGTTCATGTTGACATAGTAATCTAGGTTTCTCATTATTGAGTAAATCGCATGTGACGATAAGCGTTATACACTGACACCATGTGAGTGCGGTGTCCTACTCCGAGTTTTGTTAATTGGATGAGGAGTTACCCGTGACTAGAGCTGACAAGCCCCCATGCTGTGACAACAAGTCACCTCTGGAAGTTCTGTGATAAGATCAATAGATAAAATTATTTTTACTTTGATTGTTAGGAGCGGAGTTTTCCAGGTTTAATCAGTGTGGAGATCTGGCTCTGTCTACACTGTAAGATAATGTGCAGCAGATCTCCAGCACAGCAAATCCTGTACCAGGCCTTCTGTGCCTTCCTGTGTCTGACTGTAGCTCAGCTCTATCTTTGTAAATGCCTGCTGTACTTAAGAAAAGCCAGTCCCAGAACTAAGCAAGATCATATCTCAGCTTTCCCATGCCAAATCTGTCTAGAGTTTAACGATCAGAAGCTGAGGTTAAGTTAAAGAGCTTACTTTGGCTTTTCCCTTCCAGAGAGTCTTAGAGCTCAGCTCCAGTCTGAAGAGGACAAATCTGAACCCAAGAATAGCTTTGAACCCCTTATTTAATGGGAAATGCAGATGCACATGCAACATATGTCGACATACATGAAAATATGTGACAGAAAAGCACTGGACATAATCAGGGAGAAAGTAGAGACCCTCTGCTTTAAACAAAAGGTGTTGGAAAGCAGAGCAGAACTAGGATAGAAATCACTAGTAAGAAGAGGAGAAAACCTAAACACAAATTAGTGTTAAAGCAGAAGTTTTGTTTTTAAAGAGACAGAGCTTTAGTATTAGTATGAATGGATACTAACTTTGTAAGAAATATTATGGTCTATCTGAGGCAGTATCACATATTACTGAGTGTTTCTAGCTAGCTACAAAAATCTAGTTTGCCTTTTCTTCTCAAAGCTCAGTCCATCAAAGTCATACTGTAGATCTCAATAGCTGGCATAAACACCCTAATTCAAGACCGCTTTGTTTGATTAAATCAACAAAGCTTATTTTGTACTGTTGTACCAGACTGTACAAGATTGGGTGAGACTAGAACAAAATGGAGCAAAAATTTGAGGTGCTGCACTGTATAACAGTCTTTCGGTGATTCGTCTTTATGCCTGTCACAACTGCATCACCTTTTCTAAATAACAAGATTTCAAAGGTGGACTTTTGTTATTCTTATTTAGTTTTGATTGAAATTGGACATGAAAGTCTTTCACAGGCATTCGGGCAGCGCTCTCTGGTGGTGAAGCAATGAATCGACGCGTCGTGCCTAAGGGGTGCAGGAGGGATGCTGGGGTGACCTGTGGAAAAAAACATTTGCCTGATATTTTGTCTGAGGCAAGAACTATACTTAATAGAAGATGCTTGAGATGTATCACTGAAAAGCTATATGAATGTAACTTCTGATGAAAGAAGTGTGGGAAAAGACTAAGCTGTTATATAAAAAGTTGGAAAAAAACAGAAAAATATATTTTCTAAAAATATTTTTTTAAAAGCTTTACAAATTCTGTTGTACATATTGTGATAAAAATACATGGGAATAATACACTAGAGAAATTAGCTGTGATCTCTTGGTCTTGCCAGTATATTCTTGAAGTACAATTAGTAAAGTAGTTTGTTAAAATACATATTCTCTAAGATAGCCACATCGGGTAGGTACCAGGTGTGGCTGGTCTGTCTTCCACTCCTAGCAAGCTACAGACATTAGGTGTATGCCACTAAAATCTTTCTTCACCAGCTGGATCATGATAATTTCATGTAGTACAGATATGGGATATGGGCTTGGCTTTGGAAAATGTGTATCTGTGGTTTTTGTTGTGCAGAATAATGTATTTGACACTGACAAGGGTTTCTTTTGGGAGGAAAGATGAAGAGACTGTAGTCTGTGGTTATGTACAGTTTGGTATTTGAGGGCAGGAGGTGACATCAAATGTGTAATCTCCTGAAATATGTAGCCCACATGGGCTAAAATAGGATTTCTGTAAGATAGTCCCACTTCATTTATAAAAGGTGGACTGTTTACATCCACAGTCTACTATTATATTTATCAGTGATTGTTTGCTCCCATTCCCTGTCTCTCCTCCCAGGTCCTCTCTAAAGACTTCTGTAGAAGGGTTTTTCCTATACTCAAGATGGTTTTCAGATAATTTTCAGCAGAGTGCCCTCTTAATGCTAAACTGTTTTGAACAGGCAGATCTCAGAATTTATTAAGAATCAGTAATTCTCTACTAAGAACTGATTTAAGAGAGAGAAGAATGTCTCTGGTCACAGAGAGTAGAAGATCTGAGGAAGGAAAACTCTTTAGACATCTTAGACTTTGTCCCTGATCATTTCATAACACAGGGATTGAATAATTTGACACCTTGCAGCTCTTCCACAAAATCAGAAAAATCCTGGGAAGGTCTTCTAAAAATCAGGCCAACATGCATGGGAGTTTCCTGCTCCTTGCATGATGTAGCTCCGCATTAAATGCAAACCCAAAAAACGTATCTAGCAATTCTTTACAAGGCTAGAAAGAGAACAACAGACCTGTCACAGCTGTGCTTACACCTTCTCTAAACCATCTGGGCTCCAGAAGATGAGGAACAAAACAGAAAGGTTAACTGTCTTCTCACTGAAGCAATGAACCAGGTTTTATGCTGTGGCTGCCTTGGAGGGTGCTGTTGTGCAACTGTCGTTCAGTGCATGGAAGGAACACTGCTCCAAAGCCTCTGCAGACAGCATGAAGAGGGTCCATGATCTGCCTCCTCTCTTTGCAGATCCTGCTTGATCCTAATGGATGATCCTTGCTTTATGCTTTTGAGCAAGTGGATCTTACCCTCCACTCGAGAGATGGAAGGTTACTCTGTCCTAGAATAAAACAAAAGCTGTTGTAGTCAGCCTCCTTGTGAGGAACCGAATTATCTCCTTTAGTTGCAGTAGGAAATATGTAACTGAATGAGATCCTGGTACATCTGGCTTCACTTGGTGGAAAACCAGAGCTCAGATGTTAGCAGCTTTGACCTCAAACTCCTTGAACTAGCTGCAAGTCATCTCACAGTGTCTTTGACTCATCTTTGTGTCCTGACATCTGAAACTAGCACAGATCCATGAATGCAGAGAGAGGCCCTGTAACACCTGCATGCAAATTGAATCCTTTGTTGGCTGGAAATGAAAACCTTCTTCCCAGTCTTTCTTCTCTGGAAAAGATCCTGGCCACGTTTTACACATGAACTGCTGCTGAATTGTGCTGATTTGTTATGTGGTCCCCTTAAGCAACCAAACAGTTCTAAACTTATTTGCAAATATATGACTATCAGTATGTTACAAATAAGTTTTAGCATGAGAACAGAAGGAAATTATGCCAGTAATGAACAGCACCATGATTCTTCAGTCAGGTCAGTGAAAAAACAGTGGCCATTTATTTTTCTCTGCTTGCTATTTTCATCCGTTCCTAGTTCTCACTTCACCATATGTATCATTTCAGTAGTACTTGAATATAATTTTAATTAACAATGTGTTATACAAATTAGAATTTATAGATATGAAAATGTAAAAGGAGATAAAGTTGGGTTAACAGCTCTTCCAACAAAATAATGAAGACGCAGCTTTTTGTTTTCTTCAGAAACAAAGCATGCTTTTTCCCACCATCCCTGTAGTTCCTTTTAGCCTAATGGATGATGCCTATTCAGTATCTACAAGAAAACTAATACCCTGCAACTTCTATTGTGTGTTTAGTAACCTTTGGCAAACTTTGTATCATGGACCAATCTCCACTGAAATTAAGGAGAAGATTAAGAAAAATGTGCATTGCAATTATTAATCCTCCATACTCTAATTAGCTCTTAATCTTTTTAATCTTATAAGTAGATACGTAATCGGGGCTGAAATAGATGCAGGCCATAATGTGGAAAGCCCTTCATTAGTAGTGTTAAAACAATGCACAGAAAAAAACCTGTTACTTCACACTTCTCAGTTTGTTTCTTGGCACTTGCGACTCAAAGAAAGGAAAAACATTCCCATGCCAAAATCCCCTCCTCTGTTTTAACCCACGCTACTAATGTACCGAGTCAAAAATTACGCAGCTGAAAATTCTCCTCTTCATCACCTCTCTGTCTTCAATTCTATAGGTGCACCACAGCTTAAGAGGCTGGCCGATTGCGGCCCTCTATAGTCTCATTTAATTGGCTCATTTCCATAGGAGAGGCCACCTGCCTTGGATGCAGAAGTGTCAGCTGCTTGCCCTCAGACTAACTGGAGAGGGAGCCAAGTGGCTGCATTGCGTAGAATGAAGAGGGCTTGCCACGCACATGTTGTTACCAGCCACAAAGATGAATGCACACCAAGCTGGCTTTTTGTTCACCAAGTATATCTTCACAGCCTGACCTGAGCACCTGGGCAGAACCCTGTAATGGGAGCCCTGAACCCCCACTTCTCCCTCCCAAGAGCTGCTCCCAAAGTTGTGTAAATCCATGCTGTGTTTATTATAATGACAAATTGTAGATCTTATCTGAAATACTTGAGAACCCCTCCCTCAGGATCAGTTGTAGCTGGATCCTTTCCAGATAATCCTTTTGCTCGCTCACAGACCCTAAGAGTTACTAAGAAAATGGAAGAAAGGATCTGGATGAAGAAACTTTTAATGAAATGGATATGTCAGTGAAGTAAAAGTCTCAGTGTGAATCCCCACTGGCCACTATTAATAGAGGATGGAATTCTCTTTTGCTGCAAACAATGCACTGTATCCACAAATAAAGTCACTTTTCAACCAGACCCTGGCTGCCACTTGCCCATCAACCTTATTTTAAATAAACTTAGCATAAACTCAATCTGAGCCACGATTAATTTAGAGGTATGCCCTATAAGATCACCTCCATAACAGTACTTGATTTTGATTACCTTGATTTACAAGGTAATGCCCTACTTAAGGCTTATAGGAAGTGAGAATATAATTATTTTTCTAAAATGTGTTGCACTTGAGCCATGTCTATACATGTTGTTGCTGTGGGTACTCTTTTTCTTTTTTTTTCAAGCCCCACTCGCCTTGCAAAGTTTGCCACGTTTGCTCAAAATGGGTCACGCTCCTCTTAAGTCTGGCACAAGCAGATCCTTGCACTTGTGAATACCCTCACTGGTCTCAGTAGCAGCTGCTGGGTTTTGAGGACTCTTTCAGATCTCACTACTTGGTTTGGTGCTGAACTATTTCTGGAGATCTGGCCCCGGTTGCTGAGCTGGAGAATTTTTGAAATTTCAGCTCTTAATCATGGTTGTTTCATATTTTGTTATTGTCACGTCCACCCAGACATTCAGGTCTCACTCTCCTAGGCACCTATTACACAGCAATGACATGCTCAAAACAACCACTCATCTGCTATGAAACACAGAAAACATTGAAGATTTTGCTTTTGACTGCATGGAGAACTATCTATGCACTGATGCTGCATCACAGATAATGTGCAGGTCATAAATACGGCTCAAAACAAACTTCCAGAGTGGAGTCTCAGAATTACCTTGGCCTATTACATTGCAGTGGGTTGACTTTGGTTGCCCACTCACCTGCTCTCTCAGTTTCCCTCTCTGAATAGCATGGGGAATAAAATAAGATGATAAAACCCCTGGGTTGAAATAAGGACAGAGTATCAGTTATCAGTTAACCATCATGGGCAAAACAAATTTGGCTTGGGAAAAAATAGTTTATTGATGATTAAAATGAATTTGGATGGTGAGAAACAAAGTTCAAAAAGTATCTTTCCACTTCTGCTTTTTTCTGGGCTCAACTTCAGTCCCTTGTTCCCAGATCCTCTACATCCCTTCCACCTTGATCAGCTCAGGCAGGTGTGTATGTGTGGTTATGATCACATACACAGTGTTCCTCTCTGCCACTTATTTCTCCTCACACTTTTCCCCTGCTCCAGTATGGGTTTTCCCTGTAGGCTGAACTCTTCAGAACAAACTTGCTCCAGTATGGACTCCACACAGACCACACTTCCTCTAGGAAATCTCCACTTGCTTTAGTGTGGGGTACTCCATGGGCTACAGTGTAGATATCTGCTCTGGGCTGGTCCTCTCCATAGGCTGCAGGGAAATAACTGCTCCACCATGGTCTCTCCATAGTCTAGAGAGGAGTATCTCATCAGGGCCTCTGGAGAACCTGCTTCGCCACTTCTGCTCTCTCCTTGGTGCTCACAGGACTGTTTCTCATGCTTTATTTTCCTCATTCTTCTCTCTGCCATGTGGTAATTTGCCCTTTCTTAGATATGTTATCCCAGAGGCACCAGCAGTGTGGCTGATGGACTCAGCTGTGTCCTGCAATGGGTCTGCTATGGAACTGTCTTTGTCCAGTACAGGGCAGCTCCTGGTTTCTTCTCATAGCAGCCACCACTGCAGCCCCCTTGCTACCAAAATCTTGCCACCTACACTCAATACATACCTGTTTTAGAAAAATTGCTAGCTTTGTAGTCAAAATTCACACGTTTTTTATATGATGTTCCTGGGATAAAGTCTTTGCCTAATAGAAAAATGCTTTAACCAGTAAATTGTTAGATGATCTGGGCTAAGTTATTTGTTGGACCAGGCACCAGAAGCGTAGCATTTGATTTTATAGCTGAATGTTCATTATCATCATGACACAGGACTGATGTATTTCTGGTTATCTAGAGCAGCCATCTTGTCTTACCTTAAAATCTGTGGATCTATGACCATCTTTTAAAGTTACTGGTTAATTTGGGTCCCTCTTGTGTTTTCTGGTGATAGAAAATCTGGTGATAGATTCCTTACCTTAGAAGAGATCTATTACCAAGGATGCTGATACATGGTAGATACTTGTCTAGACCAGATGTAGGAGCTTGGTTGTTGTCAGGTCAACCTCAGAGGCTATGTATTTCTGATGGTGATCCAGAGAATGATCCATGATGCCTGTGCCAAATGGTATGGCTTGAGTCATCTCACCTCACATGTTAAAACCTCAGAATCTCTTGCAGTAGTCAGTTGTACTCATATGGCTTCTTATCAGGCTCACAGTGTACTGTGGCATCTATCCCATCATCTTATATGGTAAAAAGGCACAAGCTTTTTCATACATTTCACAGGCTTCTTACCTGTGAGTGTGGGACATGCTGGGATTCACTTGGAGGGTGACTGAGGTCAAGAAAGTTGAACCCAACACAGCTTTGTGAGGTGAGATAAGGACCCTAGCCCAGATTGTCCTTCAGTCTGTGCCCAAGTTTCCAGGCCAATGCAAATATTTGATTTGCTTGAGTTGTGAACTGGACATGATATGACATGCTTACAGTTCAGACCACTTGGGAATAAGGATCTCTTATGCATTTTACTCTTTGCTATGGGGTAATGTGGAAATCTTGGTTCAGGGCTGTGGATTTCCAAACAGACCCGATTCCCGAGAGTTAGGCATTGAAGTGTCTGAATACATCTCAAGGATGTAAGGGTTGCTGTTTAAGCTAACATACAATATATCTACATCTGGGTTTCTGTTGTACAGTCATGAAAAGGTGTACATCGAACAAATTGAGCTTCCATGTTCAAGAAGGCCTTGGACAAAGTTAAATTTGAGTGTGCAGGCATGAGTGCACTGCTGATACTCTACACTTGGGAGACACCTGTCCTGTGATTCCTAGTTTATAACATTGTGGAGGCAGAGAGTGAAGAGGAGATGAATCTGGTCTCCCTTTTTGATTTTTGTCTCTCTATTTTATGGACTGAACTGTGTTAACTGTGTTAAAAACTTGTAGATGTATTTATAAAGTTAAGTATTAGCCATGGGGATAGCTATATGTCATGGTTTAGATACAATGTTTAGATAATATATTATCTATTTGTCTGTCTATCATCTATCTTGTATCTATAGATGTATAGATACTCATTAATACATATATAAATCTGACCACTACAAGATCTCACCATGTGGCAAGTGATAGACTTGGGGACAGAGCAATGAAGTGAATGTGAGAAGTCATACCATCTATATGTGTAAATCAGTGGAAATCATAAACTGAGTTACAGTCACAACAGAGACACAGGTATAGCTCTCCATTTACCCATAGTGGAGACCACTAAGAGCTTCAGCATGAACTAAGTGAACTCACAACAGCCAGATTTACCAGGATTTTTATCTGATACAGAGCTATGTGAATGCTAGTACCCAAGCTAACTAGTTACATCCTTGATGAGATGTTTCAGTATTTCAGTGTAATCACATGCAATAGCTCTACCTCAAGGGAACAAGCCTATGTGTGTAGACTTCCTATGGTCATAAGAGTGAGACAGATGCTTCCATAGGACATTTTACCCTACCTATTGTGTTTATCATACCACAAAAAGAATTACCTTCTATTTGTGCCTTTCTCCATTGCCTACAAGACTCAGCCAATACAATTAAATGATAGGCTTCAGTTTTAGATGATTGAGGTTAGGTGAGAGAATTCCCACCATTTTGTGATTGAAATATGGGCAAATGCATTATGCAGTGTTTTTCTGTCAACCCCTGAAAGACTTCTGGGACCCCTGTTATTGACATTTCTTTTCTTCAACTTCTTTATCTCATATCTATTCTCCTTTGAAGTTGCTTGTGCCTGTGTGAAAGCAAAGTGAAAAAGCAGGCATCTTATTTTCCCCTGAAAACTATATAATTTAGGATAGCACATCTATAGCTGATATTTAAAGGCAACAGGACAGAGAGAAAATAGAAAAAAAAACCCTTTTCTCTTGTGTTTCTTCAATTAAATATTGGTTTCATACTAGTCAGAATACTTAGTTGTGTAGATTCAATACAACACTTTATGTGCTAACGTTGATTTTGAACCACGAAGCTAATGTTTGTATTGTATAGTTGCTCAGATTCATGTTTCTGTCACATTTTGGTCAGGGCATATCCTTACAGTAACGGTAGAACAAAGATAGTCAAATTCCTTGTCCCAAAGAGCACTGAGCATCAAGAAGATGCAGATCTAAGATCTAAAATTTCTAGCACTGTGATTATGAAATGGACAAAACCAGAAGTCTGTTTGGATGGGGAATATACACTTTTGTCTGCTCTTTCCCTGCTTGCAACTGTATGGCATAGATTGTGGGACTGTTAATTTGAGCTGTGCTATTTCTTGTGTCAGAGCATCTTGAAGTATGAAAAATGAATACCCAACCCTTATGTACTATCTGTGCAGTATGTTTTCAGACATAATTATTAAATTAGTTAGTACTAGTTTACAAATAACCTTAAGTCTGGATTAGGAATGGTTAGTAAAAGTTACTTTTCTGTTTCACAGTTTATCGGCTTGAGATAATTTAGTAACAAAGGCTCATGTTGCAATCAGGGGAAGGACTCCCGCTGACTTCAATGGGACCTGGACCGGGACCAAAATTAAGTGCTTGCCATGAGTCTAAATAGCTGACATTGTCACTGACTCATCATGTGAAGCCTTTCAGTATATTGTAGAATCATTTTATTTGGATTTGATTAAACATAGAAGTATTTTGCAAGGCTTTCCAGATTTGAAAAACAAAGTCATTTACATAAGAGCTGAACAACCACATCACTATCCTCTCTTACCCTGGTTAGCAGGCTTAATCCTGCAAATATTTATGCATGCTCTGTGCTGATGATTAGTCCCTTGGCATACTTGATTGTCAGATACCAGGCATGTATGTGTTTGCAGGAGAAGGTCTGATGCTGTAACATTCATTTGTTGTATGCAGCTTTGCTGAATAACTGCAAGCTCTGAAGGGCAGAAAATGTAATTGAATGTACAACTCATCAGTATATGATATAGAAGGCACACTGTAAAGAAATACTGATCATGAAAAATGGTTTTACATATCATAGAATAATTTGGGGTTGGAAGGGACCTTTAAAGGTCACCTAGTCCAACCCCCATGTAGTGAGCAGGGGCATCAGCTAGATCAGGTTTCTCAGAGCCCCATCCAACCCGACCTTCAGTGTTTCCAGAGATAAGGCATCTGCCACATCAATGGGCAACCTGTTCCAGTGTTTCACCACCCTCATCATAAGAAGTTTCTTCCTTATATCTAGTCTAAATCTACCCTCTTTTAGTTTAAACCCATTTCTTCTTGTCCTATTGCAACAGGCCCTACTAAAGTTAATATATATAAAATGTGTATATATGTGTTTTAAAGGGAAAATATGCTTTTTTTCCTAGATTCCAGGTTGATTCACTTTGTCAACTGCTAAAAATGTGCCTTTTATTATTAACACCTTTTATCAATCCATTGAACAATAGAAACAGCAACTCTGCTCCAAGACAGCCACATCTTGGAATAATTTATAAATGCCCCATATTAAAAATAATACACTTACTCAAGCTTTTTCAAAATGTCCCAGGGTAAGCAAATGCTTTTGTATTATTATTAGTTCTGACAAACCTGATTGTGTGCTGGACATTGTTAAAGGGTTCTATCTGCCTCCAAACACAGTGAGAGACAAAGAATTTTTAATGAATTTAATTAAAACTTTATGTGGTTTTATGGTGTTCACCTCCAGCTGGTGTGCCATTCTTCTCTGGTGAATGAAGTTTCCTCTAATGCATAATGATGTGTTTTATACGAGGGATGTTTGAACCCCTTTCCTAGTAGCCCTGAGGTAGTTTCCATGGTATGACATAGTGCTGAAGTATTTAAAAGCAGGTCTCTTAAACTGAAGTGAATTATGTATATGGTTAAATGAGCATGCATGAACTTATAGATATGAATCTTAACAGAAGTTTAAGAATCTTTTTCCCCCAGAAACAGTCCATGTGGGATAGCTTTTATGACCCTTGCTGCTGAGCATTTGTCTGTACAAATGGCACATTGATATGAAAGGGTCTTGTTATTTGATGGCTAATTTCAGGAGTAGGAAGTTGAATAATCTGGCCTCCTTTGGTTAACACACTGAAAAATGACATCTGTACCATGCACAAGGTCCTGATATTGATGGGCACACCTAGTGCTGCTGTTATAAAAGTGAAAAATAACATGCATAGTCCTGTTAGTAAATGTTTCTGTGAATTTTATGAGACATGCTGAGACACTGCAACAAGCTAGGTCATACCCATGGCTGGTTAGTGGAATTTTAGTCTTCTGAATCTCTTCTGCTGGTGAGGCTTTCATGCAGGGGCTCTAGAAAGGGTAATGACCTGTCTTCCTTTCCTGTAAGCTGAGTTCAGTCAGTATTTCTTCTGTTGAGAAACAAGATCTTGCTAAAAGAGGTAAGCTGTTGATTTGTTTAAGCACTTGCTTTTAAAAAAAATGAGTCTGGATGTGGCAAAACTGAAATACAGAGCTGTCTTTTTGTGGTTCTTTGGATCCTGAGATCTCAGTTGTGCAAGAATCTTGAACAAGTTCCTCAGGGAAGAAATAAATGAAGCAAGATGTCTTGAACCAAAGGAACAGGACTTAGGAAGACCTCACATCTCCACTGGGAGTAGCACGATCCCTGGAGAAATCTGGAGTCTACAAACTTTCAGTGGTTTTGCAGAGACTGGAGAAACTTAGACAAATGTTGGAAGGCATCTTCATAAATAATTCCTCTTGTTCTAATGGTTGTGAGGAATTGGATAGGAAACTGGTTACAAAATCACCATGTGCCAGCATCACCCTTTTATATCACTGATGAATGATCCATGTCCATTGATTGTTTAGGTTGGCAAAGCCCTTTATATGTCCACATTGCAAGGTGACTAAGAGGAACAGCTTTCCATGAGGTGAAACTTCAGCTGGAAACCAAGGAATCAGTGGTTATCTGGAGATGAGAACTTTTTCTTAGGGGGAGGAATTTCAGTGTTTGAATCCACCTGTGATGTCTCACACAGTTTTCTAAGGATTAACCAATAGTAATAGCAACAGTAAATCATCATATGTGTTGTTCCCCAACTGATAAAGAAACAAAATGATACAGGAGAGGACCAGTCATAACCTAAATCAGAAAAAGTCTTTGGAGAAAATACTGAAAAAGATTACATTTGTCACTTAATGGAATGCCAAGAACTGAAGAGATGCAGAAGCATCGTAAGCTAAAGAATAGCTCCTGTCCTGGATGGAGAAGAAATCAAGATGAATAGAACAAGCAGGTGGATGAATAATAGATTGAAGAAATAAATAATGAAAAAATAATGAAGAGGAACTAGAGAAAGTCCTGAAAACCACAAAGACATATTCGTATTTTCCAAAGAAATTAAGAAGAAACTTCTGGAGGTGGCAGAGGGAAAGGATGTCAGGAGCTGACATCTTGCACTGGAAGAAGTCTGACCATGAATTTACAAGTCATCTTATTGCATTGCTTCCAATTCCAGATGCTCTGGTTGCAGCCTCTACTCTCTTTAGAATAAATAAGAAACAAACATGGACTGCAGTGCACCCTTTAGAGAAAGTAAGGCTTCTGTCAGTCAGCACAAAGAGCTCTTGGACAAAATGTACCAGCAGCTGAGTGTCTGGACATGTTCTGTCTTTGGGGTTCTGTTGTAAGCTGGTGGACTAGGTACTGCATGGTGTAAATCAGAACAGTGCTGGGAGTTCTGGGAGTGAAGGTGGCAGTCTTAGAATTTCCACCCTGTGCAAGCTGCCATGGGAAGTCTGTCTCTTGATGTGGGCAAAGCCAGAAGATTACAGAGCTATAAGCTCATAATTTCATCATGCAGTGTGGGGGTGCTCACTTCACTAAGCAGAATCAGTCAGGACATCAAAGGTTCTGTAACTCACCTTCTTGGAAATCAGTGCTGCTCTATGCCTTTCATAAAGGTTGTCAAATGGTCAGGCTTTGAGGCCTCCTGTCTATATCCCTCTGGTCTCCAGCTCTAAAATAACATGCTTAAATAATACCCTTTGTTCACAGAGTTACTTTTGGCTAGCAATGTGGGGAACAAAGTAAACGAAACCTGAGAAGGACCAAGGCCTGGGACTACAGGGGTTGAGTTTCATCTGTGTGTGCCCATGGCACACTGCTAGTACTTCATCAGCATGCGAACACCAACAGTCTTGACAGTGGACCAGTGGGTCCTTTGTGAACATAAGCAGAAAGGCAGGGCCATAAGAAAGGGGTGGAGTCCAGGTGTTAGTTGTAGTCTTGATGTTAAAAGCAGAGAAAGAAGAAATTGAGCAGGAAAGATGTGAAACCAAAGATATATTTCCATGGTTTGCACAAAGTGGCTAATTAACAAAGGAGGAAGATGCACAAAAGTCTTATTTATAGAAGGTTTTATTGGCACATGAAACTGCCACAGCAACACTGAGGTTTGAAGAATGAGCTTAGCTTGAATACAGGGAGCTTTATCATCTCAGAAGTGCAGCCCAGCCTGCCACAGTCCTTCTGCAGAACAAGGACATTGTATAAAATGGTGCTGCTAAGACCATTGTGGTAGGTAGTCAAAGTGTAGCCAAGTTATGCAGCCAAGGATATTCTTAGGAGTCCTTCAAATTGAACTTCTAGGTGCATGGCATTGCTGAATGGCAAACTTATAGGTGATTTGGGCCAATGCTGGATTTTGGAAGCAAATCTGTGTACATATGTTTGCAATAGCTGTTGGCAGGACAACACTGGGAAACTTGAAAGCTGTGCCACTCATTTTATTTTGCCCATTTTAGGGACTTACTGAAGTACAAAATGATTTAGTGCTAGAGTGGTCACTAGAAGGTATTTTACATACCTGTCCATATATACATATGTCCATTTCTTTTTCTTTGCTTACTTTAAAAGTGCCTTATGACTCATCCCTATTCTTAGAAAATTAGTTTCTCACACTCTTCTAAGCTTGTTGTTACTGCCTTATGTATTCTTGCAGGGCAGCAGCATGTGATGAGGGTTAGGTGATTTTTGGTGCATTATTTCATAGCTTTGCATGATCACTGGAAAGGGAATATATCTTCATGTACATAGACTGACATGTCACGTTAGGGTGAAATAGGGTAATTTTGATGAAAAATATGGACAAATTAGTAAAATAGACTATAGGTATCTTTTAAGTGTTCTTGGATTGGGAACACTGATTCTATTGGAATATAAAAAGAATCTTATAAAGATAAAAAATTATAGAAACAGACTTATAAAAATAATGGACATTTAAGAAGTCTGCCTGTTATTTTTCTTTGTCTCTGGCTTCAGGCCAGATTGTCTATGTGTGGAATGTCCTTAAAAGCATAAGGAAATTATACCATATTTTCTTCAGAAGAAATATGAGATTTGGCTCCTGTATCTTCTTTAAATGCTTGAAAATCCCTGGATCAAAGCCCATAGAATCTCTCCTGAGGAGAGATTTGAATGTGGGTAATTATGCAGGAAACTATGAGCGCTTTAATGTTTTAGCTTCATTTGCTATTTAAGTAGAAGTTAAAATGAAATAAAAAGATGTATCATGTCTTATCTTGACAGTTTTTATTTCTTTGTTTTGGAACCCAATATTCACACTGTCTCCAAAGACATAATGAAAAATTTTATGTAGAATTAGTTTAAATCTTTCCTCCAGTAATCTTTTTTGTTGAAAAATATTCTCTATGAAAAGAAAAAATTTATACAAAGCTTGCCAGTATTGTCAAAACAACACATTTTTTTTTGTGACCTTTGCTAAATCTGCATAAATATTTCTGTCACTTTTGGTTGAGAACTTTTTTCTGCAGTTTAGAAAATACTAGACTATTTGCATCCATGTGATTAGCAAAACACCATCTTCATCTCTGAGCCCTTTAAAACTCTTGGTCACTTCAGTGAAAGAACAACAGGAGTTTACTCAGGCCAGGAAGCTGTGTAGCAGAGGATGTAATTCATTTGTGGAGGATATAAATCAATTATCTGTGTAGGATATGAGTCAATCACTGTTTGGCAGTTCAACACACTTCTTCAGCCACTTTGCATTGAATGGCACTTGCCACATCCAACTAACCTTCTGTAGGTGTGTGTCGTATAGCCAGCAATAGCCACTCCCTTCTTGGACTCTAGAGCAGAAATACTTGCAGAACCCAGTTACAAAATCTCCAATGGAAAAAGTGAGATCAAGGTTTCACTCTAGAGATCAAAATCCCCTGTATAGTCGGGCTGCTTTACCACATTGTGTCAGACTATAAATCACATTTTCATTAGCTTTAATGTCCTCCTCCAGTCCTAGTTCTGTACAACTCGCCTTCAGTGTACCTGAAAGTGAGGCCAGAACAATTTGCATCCATTTGAATGATTTGCCCTGAAGCATTAGCCAATTGAACCATACTGCCACAGGAGGAAAATCAGCAGCTTAGCCTGAGTCTTCCTCCCCCTGCCCACTTCCACCCTGCCCATGCCTTTTCCAGGCCAGCTGAATGAGGTTCTGCCATAAGAAATCTAGCCCAGGTTTCATTCATGTTAGACATGGTGCTGCACGGGGAACATGGAAAAACACCTAATCCTATAACTGAAGGAAGTTGTTTGGTAGACTGTGTGTCTGCACCACACAGTAAGAATTTGTTATCAAACAGCACTCTGGGTTTTCTCCCAGTGCACCGCTGATTCATCTCAGTGATCACCATTTGCAACATGGATTATGAAAAATGGTAATTATGTAAAATGGTTGAAGTTCTGATTGTTCTGCAGCTTAAGTCTGACTCAGAAATGATGGTTTCTTTGCCTTGCTGCTGGGATGTCCTGCTTCATTGAGGTAGATATGTATGGGATTCATATCATAACTTGGTGGTGTGTCCTGGAGTTGTTATAAATATGCTCGTTTGGGGTCAGGACTTAAAAAAACCCCACATTTGTTGTAATGTCGGTGTGCTGTCTGCACTATGTTATTTTCTTTACCCATGTAGTGGGATAACATACAATTAGGGACTGATGTCAGCCTGTAAAATTTTGGTGTAAAATTTTGGTCGCACCAAAATACCATACTTCTTAAGAAAGCTGGCAGACATGTCTTTGGCAGCAGCTGCTTGCCATGTGATTTAAAACTTCCTGTCACTATAATTGATGTGTTTTTATTCTTTCCACTTCCTGAAGCCTGATCAGAATTAAAATTGCTGTTGGAATTTCCTGTCAAAGCAACTCATTTATTCGCTGAGCACTGCACTGACAGTACTTTGATTGGACATTGCCTTCAGCTATTCTCGGGCAGAGAGATTGCTGTGAATTATGCTCCTTGCCCAGGTTTGACTTCCCTGCATGCCACATCTGCAAATATATACAGATTGTCCATCATGTGGTAACCTTTTCCTAATGGAAAACTCCACATGTAAAATGTTAATGATTTGAATATCAAACTTGGCCACCTGCTGGGGCCCTGGCTTTTGTGTTTATTTAGGAAACCCCACAGAGTTTTTCAACTGATTGTCTCACGTAACTTTCGTGTCGCCTACCAAAAAGAGCTCTGCTGTATTTCTACACTAAGCTAATGTTTGTGTGGGTTTTTTTTTCCTTTCATTTTCTGCCCCGGTGTGCTATCTGCATTCCGTCCCAGAGATGGCTGCGTTGTGCTGCCATGTGGCAGTCCTCAGCTGGTACTGCAGAGAGTTTGTCCAGTGCCTTGCAGTCATTCAGGTTGGAAGATGTTGTATAGATGCAAGTCATTACTATTTGCAGCATGAGTGCCATGTGGTGGTAATTCTGCCTGTTAGGAGAATAAACTGTTAAATACACTGTTGGAAGTATCATTCAGTTGCCCCATTTGTAACTTTGTTTTCCTGTTAGAGTTGCTTAGAGAATTACAGGTTATTTTGGGAGGCTGAATAATGGGTAAGTATTGGATTGTTCTGCAGTTATAACTGACACAAAGTCGTTGTCACCTCAGAGTAGAATAGACATAATGATACTTACCTAACTGTCTTTGTAAAGTGTTTTGATAACCTAGGCTGAAAAGTACATACAACCCTGTGAAGTATTGCTATTATTACTAGGGGCAATATATTATTTTTGAAGTTCTAACCTACATTATTTTGAGGATGTCGTGGGCGTCTAAATATTCATGTACAGTCCCCTTTCCTTGACCAAACTGGGTGCCAAGTACTCTTCCAGTATTTTAAGGAAATTACTGTGACTGTTTTGGCTGATATCTGTGATACGAGATCTTAATTCTCCATATGTGATTTGCACTCTGCCTGCAGCTAGTGGAAACAGCTTCTGCTAGACTCCAGTTGGTGATATAAGCTGCTTTTGGGTATTTATAAAATCTATCATCTCTCCTACATTAAAGAAAAAACAAAACAAAACAGAGAAACCAAGATTTTCTTTCTTTCTTTCTTTCTTTCTTTTTTCCTCAAATAGTTGCCCTAAGAATATACTTGCCTTATATTAGTTGTGTTTGCTTTGTGGTCAGGAACTTGGACATTTGACTTGTCATAGAGACAAGTAAACAGCCTGGCCTCCTTCAAGCCTCTGCAGTGCCTGAAGGAATAGAGCAGTGACCCTGGGATTTCTAGCTGAAGAAGTGGGAATGGTGATGCAGGTGTTTTGTGGAGATGGGAGAGTATGGTTACAAAGTAGGAGCTGTGGAAGGGAGTGGGTTACAGGGGAACAGAGGTTCAGGGGAAGCAAAACAAAAGCCTTCCTTTAAAGACCAGGGCCTATCTCCACCCTGCAGACAAAATGTCAGGTCTCCTTTGTATTCAGGTTCATTCTGCATTTAGATGTAATTGATATGTAGGAGAAAATACTGAATAATGAGTTTGAAAGAAGATGACAAAAAGAAAGGTACCAAGTCAGTAAGAGAAATGTCCAACTGTGGGGGGCAGGGGCATTAACAAGATGTGAGGTTTCACTGACCAAGAGATACAGTAAGAAAAAATGGAAAATTTGTATTTTACTGAAGGAAAGTAGAAGAAAAATCTTACTTGGAAAAAAAAAAAGGCTCCTACTCTGAGGGTCAGGACAAGGCTAATGACTGTTACTGACTTGTTTTAGTGCAGGATTTAAGTAAGACTCGAGCTATTCAAGGGTTGGTCTTTTGGCTAGTGCTGGGTAGATGAAACGTCTTCATGAGAGGATTACAGAGGTCTACATACATATATCATGAGATACGGCATCAAGAGATCCACTGACCAGTCCTAAATAGCAGAGATAAAGCCAGGACATCTGATGAAGGCAGAGGGAAACATCACACATAAAGAGTTTCAGTAGTCACCCGCCCTAAGTAGACACTGATTTCTATTTGGGAAGCTATAGAGATGAGGCTCAACAAAAGAGACTGAAAACAACTCCCCAGCTCTGGGCTGGACTCCTGCCTGTGATGCATGGTGAGGGGGGAGCGTGGGCAGACTTCTGCAAAGGAGAGGAAAGGATAGTCAAAGTGAGTTCAGTGCTCCTGATGTGGGTTGTGTGGGTTTTTTTTCACGAGGGGGGCTAGGATAAGGAGTGAAGTATAATAAAAAACACAAACAAATACACTTGGTATGCTGCTTCTTCATCTGCCACGTCAGCCCAGCTGTAAATGCCCAGTGTAGGAACAAGCCAAACCAACAGTGCTGAAGGCTCCAGGAAAGACATAATGCTGACACAACAGTAACCGAGTTCCCAACGGATTTCAATCACTAGATAAATATCAGTTTCAACCCTAAATGATATTCTCAAGTAATTGTCCAATGCTCAGTTGGGCTGGATCAGTGTTCCTCTGGAACCGGCTCAGGCCAACTTTAACTGCTTGGGAGTGAGTGGCCAAGAACAGACTTACATGCTGGAGCCTGAAATACCATTAAACAGGCTGTAGTCAAGCGGACAGAATGCCTTGTGTGTTTAGTTTAATATACCATGGGACTTGTTTGCTACAGTTACAGTATTAAAGCTGTAATTATAGCCAGTGAACCGCAAATGTACTGTAGCCATAGGGTTTAAACAGGGTGTTATTGCAACAGAAACCACCCCCCAGTAGGTTGTAAGTTCAAGGGGTCATTTTCCCTCTCTGTTTAATCAGCTACTCAAGCCTACAGACTTCTTCATAATAATCATCAAGTATTTAACATCTCAACCTGTTTTATGCAGTCCCCTTGGTTTCATTTTAGGTGTTTGTTTCTGTTTCAGAAGAGAGAGTATAACATAATGCTTTCATCATAGTCAGTATTTAGTGTGAAGTGCAAATGGAATACCGTTTTGACGATGTGATGGTTAGACAGGGGTATGCCACCCTGCTGCAGCACTGAGCTGCGGTTCTGGGCAAATAACAATGTAGACATTTTGTACTTAGGTGGAGATAAAAAATCACAGCAGAAAACATGGATTTTGGTGCAGGAAAGAACAAAAATAATCATGCTTGAGACAGTGCATGTTTGGAGGTGGTATTAAAACATGCTTTTTTAAATAATATTTAAACAAAGAAATTTGGAGGGTCTGGCACTGTCTGTGCCATCACATGGCAGCAGTCTGTATAGAAATGGTCTGGACATGAAAACATGTCTTTTAGAAGGTTTAGGTGTCAAGTCTTGATTTGAATTGACTGAGGAAAAATGTCAAAATTCATAGTCTTTTTGCTCCCTGTGCTTGACAGACAAAATTTCATATTGAACCTAAAAGAGATGATAGCTGAATATTGACTTTCCATTTTAGCAGCGAGCATAACCATTTGTTTTTTTCCTGATTAAGCAGGACTGTAATGGTTACCATGTAGGAAAATATAGGTAATATTAAACTGAAATATGTCTATCTAGGGATCCATTCATTTCCCCAAAATAGCCAGCTTCTATTTATATATGAATGTCTGTATGTTTATATATATTTAAATGCCCCATTTGCTACACTGGTTTTAGCTTCTTGTTAGCATCACTTCTTGTTAGCATGATGTTCTACAGCACAAGGCAGCTGGAAAAGTGAAACATGTGCTCAAGAATTTATGCAGTGTCTTTACTTTCTTTCATTAAGAGAACTAACAATAATAGGTTCATATTATAAGTTAGCAGTGTTAAGCAGTATGTTATAGCCATGTCTGACAGACATGTTGTTTACATTCATATTTTATATTGGTGAAACTGTAGCTTTTTTATCAACATGGCATTTTTCAAATGCAGTATTTATACCTCTTCATCCATACAGAGGAAACTTAGTCGTCTAAAAACATAATATGTTTTAAATCCACTTGTCTCCTTTTCAATAAGAAAATATTTTCAATTATTTCCCCCAGCAAAATACGTAAGTCACCATGTTCTGTATTTGAGGCCTTCTATTAATTGATGAGGGGAAAATTTCTCACCTCATACTAACAATAACCCATCTTATTTTAACATGGTGGAAAACTTCTCTGTGGGTATGTACAACTCTCCCTTGTTGCCCTTAGCACTTTCTTTTGGGCCATGCGTACAGCACTATCTTATTGTAGGATGCAATCAACAATACAATATACAGAAGATATTTGGTAACATAAATGCCAGTCTGGAGCAAGTCCGAGATTCATCCAGTGTAGTACTTTTATTTTCAAGATCATACAGAATGACGTATTTCAGAGGAAGGTTTCAGCAACTCTGAGCAGGTAGAGGTGGATAATTTCTCCCTCTTTTAATCACACTCAGAAAAGATCTTTTTTGCTAAATTGAGATTGCTTTAAATCTTGAAGCATAAGGTTTAATTTTTATTCCCATACTGCTCCTTTTAGCATTAACTATTACAACCCTGGATATTACTACTGTTTCAGTACATGCCTACACTCTGGTAAGACCATAACCCCAGCAACATCCTGTCATAATGAGCTCCAAGGTCCAATTACACCTTACTTGAAAAAAGTATTTCCTCCTTTCTAGTCTGAATTTGCTGCAGTTCAGTGGCACAGGCTATTGGTTTTGTACAGTGCAATAGGCGTTGCAAGCTGCAGCTTAGCAGCTCTGTGTTGCAGAAGCACCAGTAATTGGAATGTGCCATCAGCAGCAGCTGGCCATCCAAATATTATATATAAGCTTTTCTCATATTCACCGGTGGATCAAATCCACACAGATAAAAGTAGCAAGAGACAAACCCCACCACTCATAAGGAGAAAGTAGGAATGATGATGCCCAGCAGGGAGTATTCACCTGGTCAGTGGTTAATTAGGAGAAGGTACTGTCCTAACATTTTGTTAGTTGATCCCAGTGAAGACTTCAAGGGGTGCAATGTTTATCTCTCTTTGAGCCAGCCCCTTTGAAGACAACAGCCTGATCTGTCTTACTCAGCTTGCTGTGAAGCTCCTTGTTCATGTTATTTGCTGGGTCACTTGTATAGTCAGAGACATCTCTAGTGAGCAGCAACCTAAGAATCTAAGGGGGCATGAGATGCCTATTTCAGCCTGTTGACCACATGGAGATCCCAGATAGCTTGCTTATATTGGACTAAACATAGGTAGGAGCAGACCCACCCTATATCAGCAGGCAGCAACTGTGGAGGTGGTTGTTGGATACTCATGTATCACACATGGCACTGATACCACACTCATGGCAGCGGTTGTTGGATACTCATGTATCACACATTGTCTGGCAGGCTCCGCAGCAGGCAAAGTGAAAGGTGTTTTGGGAAAGACAAGGAACATATCCGTACAGCTGACTTAGTAATCAATTTCCAGTGGTCAAAGTTTTCCTCCATGTTTAGATGATGCAAGTAATGCTTGTCAGCCCCCTGATTCCTCCCTATTTCATACAATTGCAGGTTGTAGCAGCATTTCTCTTTTGCTATGCTTATATTTCATCAAGCTTTCAAAAAATACTAGGTCATAAAACAGAATTAGTTCCATGCATTTTAGACAGTAACATCTAATTCTGAATCTATTTTAAAATAATATGTTTGTGTGTGTCTGATGATGAGCTGATATGATAATTAGATTTCTTCTCTACATTAACATGTTTTTTAAAGTTCTATGGGGGAATTTTGTCACTGCGTGTATTCCAGAATTTTGCTCAGTGATTGCACAAAAAGTTATTTGAATAAATTTGGTAAAGAAGCAGCGCACATAGCTTCTCATTTTTGTGTCATTGGGGCAAACCATTACTTAGAATGGAAAAGATGTAAGCATGCAGACAGGCTGGTAGACTGTCACATTATTTTAAAGGAGGTAAGTAAATAAAATAGACGTGTGCAATATCATTATTGCACATAGAAGAAAGGAAGGAAATTAGTGAGCAGGAACTAGCAAAAAACAAAACAAAACAAACAAACAAACAAAAAAAAAACCAAACCAAAACAAACAGTGGCATTGGTGGTCATATAGCTTTGTAGGTTGATTGTGTTACACCCTTTTGTTCTGCTTTGAAGAGTGATATTTTTGCGCATTTTATTCTCTGCAGTACTGAAATAAATGCAAAAATCTTCAGCTGCTCTGCGCTTTTGATTTTATCAGAAAGTTACATGCTTCTTCTGGATAGGAAAAAGACAAATAAATTAACAAAGCTAATTTTTCTCTGGATGTACAAACTGAACACATTTTATCCGTAACATATTATCCCTATTCTTTATAAATCTTTTGTACTATTTGACTCTGTTTTTTCTGTTGTTAGACCCTCAATCATAAGAGCATTGACTGCATTTTTATGGAGTTCAGCAGTCAGCTTCTTTGTGTTACGCATTTCGACCTCTGCTATGCACCTTAATTTCAGTAACAGTGAGATGCAATGTGATTTCAGGAAATGCCTGTATGATCAAATGGCTTTGACACACATACTTGACACAGGAGAGCTGTTTCTGCAAGTGGGTCTGCCAATGGTCTGTACCATCTGACCATTACATTGGCCTGGTAACAATGAAGTATAATTCTTTCTGGTGAGAATATGGAGGGAAAAAGGACCCACAGATGTCACTCACACTACTCAATGCTCTACTGAATAATGCATAGCTGCTAGAGTACCATGGAGATGCAGATTACAGAAGAAAAAAGAGGAAGGCAGCACCTCTCCAACAGGAACCCGGGGTTCTGGATGGCATCCTGCTAGGACTCAGCCAGATTTAGAGACACTTAAAACACATGTAATGGGCACTGTGAATTCTACTTTTGTAAATTCAGACTGATTGTAATTGCCATATAAAAGGAGAGTCCTTGTGCATCTGACCCTTACTATTATATTTATCAGTGTCTGTTCTGTTAATTGTTGCCATTGGGATGTGGAAAGCCTTATGCCATGCACACATCCCTGCAGAGAAGGGCTCCAAGAGCCCACCTCTTAGTAGGTCCCCTTTGCTGGGAAGGAATGCAGGGCTGAAAGAAAGTTGCTTTCTGAGATGAAATGTAGTTGTTTTCAGACAGAACATGGCCTTCTTTTCTGCCAGTTAAAAAAACAAAAACAAAACCAGCTGAATTTGTTTCTGGGTATGAATCCCTCTGGCATGCTAAAAATCTTAGCTGTCTCAAGCCAACCATTCTTCTGAGCCCATTATGGAGATACACCAGAGGAGAAGGTTCAATAGATTGATGCTTTATGCAACCTCCCCCCCCCTTTAGTTCTTTGGGAGATAAAATTATCTTAAGTAATTTAGAGCTTTCCTGAGACTCCTTTAAGCCATGAGACACTGACACTGGTTCCAAGGTTTGGGAAGGAGGGAAGGCATAAGTGTGAGCAAAAGGTACAAGAGCATGCGTAATGATCTGAGACGAAATTACTGCAGTCAGGGCAAGTCTTTCTATTCACTTAAAAGGTTTTGAATCAAGACCTAAGGATGAAGGAACTGAAGACTGACTGGTTGAATTACAACATTAGAGGGAATTAGCTTCACTTTCAGGGGTAAATTTCATCCCTCCTTAGCTGTGAGACAGAAAGAAGTGTATGAAATGTGCCAGCTGCCCCAAAGATACCATTCCCTGAAAACTATCTTAACTGTTTTGCTGTGATACTGTGTATGATCATATATTCTTTTGTACACACTGAAGTAGTTTCACGAAGCAAGCTCTTGTCCATTTTTCCAGATAAAAGAGCTGTGTACTCTATTCACAGGTGCAATAGATAGAATGTAATCTCTTGCAAACATAGAAAAATAAACTTGAAATTCTGTTGAGAACTTAATAAAGAGGAGTTTAGTGACATTATAAAAAGTCAGAGTTTTGTGGAGATGGTATTGATTTGTTTTCATATAAACTAAAAATTACAGCTGCATGTAAGAGCCAGTTTGACTTTCCGTGACCCCAGAGAATTGTCTCTTTCTCTGTAGAATAAAAGCCTGGAAGTCCCTTGCAATCACGTTGTCTCTTTTTTAGACTCTGTAAGCATTTGGTTATGTTTCTTTACCTGCAAACAAGAAAAGGCAAAATCATGTTAAGTATTTGTAGGATCTGGGGGTTTATTATTGTTTTTTCTCACTTAACTCTATGTCTGTAGTTAGGAAGTTTATTTTAATAGTGTTATAAGTAGTCAGTACCTATACAAAGCTGTAGTTGAGGTATAAAGATAGGTTCTTTTGAATTATGGAGAAGTTAGTGTAGAGAAGTAATAAGGAAACAAATGCCTGTAGTAGTGAAATACTACAATTAGTTGCATAAAGTGAAAGTTCTAGATTTGTTTCAAACTCTCGCAATACACTAATGACTACTGATAGTTGTTTGTGAAACCAGTATTTTTGCTTTAGGAGCTGTGATTCTTTTTTTGAAGAACGTATTTATTTTAACTCGAAAGAAGAGCTCATTGTGTATGACATTCAGGGATGTTTAAGTATGCAAGTTGGTTTTCTAACAGTAATATTTTTGGAATGTACTGAATCAGTATATTTTGAAAGGAAAAACACGTTAAACCAATCAGTTACATGAAACTGGATGCTGTGTCCCGGGTGCTAAGAGCAGAAACCTCACACAGCACTGGAGCACCAGTTTAACTGTTTCTTGTGGTCTAACACACAACTTGGCATGTAGGGCATATGCCTTTGAGATGGACTTTTCATGAGGGTGGATGACATCTCTTTGTAATGTACTCCATGCAAAATCAGCAAAATAGTAGTCTTCAGTTTCATCAGTTATATACTTTCCAGGCAAAATCGTGTATTTAACACAAAACTAAAGAACAGAAGAAGTATAACCACAAACATCTTGATAAGTATACAGACATGCATCCTCCTGAGACTGTGCTGTGCTAAAATGGGGAAGAATCTTGTATGACTGAGTTGGTATGAAAGATGAAATTTAAACCTCTACCATTGTATTTGCATTGATGTCGTGGTTTAGGGTCAGGGCAGCCCCTAAGACTCTAAGATAATATAGTAACAACTGTACTAATACTCTCTGCCTGTGTCTTTTAACCATGAATGTCCTTGTGCTTTGCAATGGTTTGTGTCATTCTCCTTATTCTTTTAACATGGAAACTGCAGTAATGCAAGTCAAATCATTTGCCTTGAGCAACATGAGCTGGTGGCAGAAGCAGGACTTGCTATCCATGTCCTGCAGCTTGCTTTTTATCTCGACAGAGTATCTTGTCTCTGATTTTATCAGTGGAAGAGTAAATGGTACTGATTTACAGTAATGCATAGAGATTTATCTAGAAAACTGCAAGGAAATGGCCAGTAGAGTGTGCTGCTCTCTCATGATGAAACAAAATAACCCCCCAAAAATTACTTTGTTTGCTTAAAACCTCCTGAATAGCTTTTCTTTTTATTATTCCTTAATGTAAAATTATTCTTTCCGCATTAGAATTTATATCCCTTTACCATTGCCTTCTCTGGAGTGATGCTCACAAAATCAACAAGTAAAATAATTTTGAGTAATGTAGAAGACAATGAATGAGCCAGAAGTACAGTATAGGAAAGCAATGGAGTCTGATAATCTCATTCTTCTTTCAGCCTAAAGCTCCTATTCTGAGAGTCCCATTCATGAAGGTCCAAAAAAGTGTTTACATTCTCCCTTTTCCAGCTGACCTTGCCAGTTCTCCTCTGACCTTGTGTTATGATCTCAAAACATCTGTGAAGCCCTGGCAACTTGAGTATTTGGGGGAGGGCTAGGGAGGGTGAATTGAGGTTGTACAGGATCTTTCGTCGCCTTTTGCTTTGGTTATACAGACATTGCAGTATTTTTGTGCCAGAGCTTGCATAAGGATATTTAAAGTAGTTTAATGAATTGTTTCTGAAAGACTCTGTGACACTGCTATATTATCTTTTATGATGTTGTCATAAGGGTTTGGTTTTCATTCACATTTTGTTTGCTTTTTTACAAATAACTTATTAGAAACAGCATTTCTCCATGTGTCCAAACTTTTCTGTACATGGCACTTTCTCACCAACAGGGGATGGAGGTGATGAGCGCCCTTTGCAGCTGGTGGGTGCCACCCTTGGCTGGCTGATTAGCTGGCACAAGATATATTGTGACAGCATGAAAAATGTTGTGCGCTAGCAAACAAACCCATGTCATCTACCATGCATGCTGCTTTTGGGCTGGGAGTTCAAAAGAAAAAAACGAGTCATGCCCCAGAGTAGATGGGATTTACTGTTCACTATATTTTGAGTAAACCTCTATGTTTAGTGCAAAGACTAGGAGAAAACATTGGAATAGTTCTTCATCTTTATTTCTGGTAGAAATGAATAAACAGAAAGATAGTCCATATCTTCCTAGGTTCCACAGTATCCAGTTTACAATTTGGATTGTTTTCACACTTTTATGTAATGAGAGAGGATCTCTCCAGATTATTATTTTGGCTTTGTATCAAAAAATATTGTCTGTCATTAAAACAAGTCTGTGCCATTAAAACAATCTTAATTATTTAACTAGAAACACAAATCTAGAAAGATGAAAATTTTCTGCATTCATTGACACAAAAGAAGTTCAGTCTAGCAGAAGAAATTTTATTTTAACATTAATAAGCTGAGATTTCTGGAAATCATGGGAAAAGCAGCCACAGTTAAAAAGATGGACCCAATAGGTAAAACTGTAAGTGTGTGTGAGATCAAAAGAGAACAGTACTCAAATGTAGACAGCTCTTTGTGGCTTGTATAAACAAGTGCTCCTGTTGTTACTACCCCTGTTGGAGCTGCAGGCATCATAATGATCACAGAAAACACCACGGAAAAGGGCAGATTTAGCAAATGCCTGAGATGACTGAGGGAAGATCACAGCTTTCTTAATGACATTTGTTTAACTTTTGCAACTGTGTATTTAGCAGAATAGGAGTGGACTGATTTAAGTTTTGATGAGAATTTAAGGGCCTAAATGCATCAGTGCAAGAAGATGAAGCAAAATTAACATGAGGGTCTGTACTGTCTGCTGCGGGTGCTATTAAGGTTTAGGAGAAATATTTCTGTTGTGATTTCCTAAAAATACCCTAACCATGGCTACACACTCAGAAATTACCAAAGTCAAGATCTTTCTATATGGCCTATACAGGGAAAGGAATGCAAAGGATGTGTGAGACTCTCTGAAACTATTCTGGCTACATCTGTGCCACCTGTAGGCAGGGCAGGGGCTAAGTTATAAAGCACACCACTGTCCCTGATGACCAGTGCTCCCACTATCCATATTGTGCACCAGGACACATATCTAGGTCAGCTATATTACAGGGTTACGGGAGCTCAGGCTTCACCTCTTCCATGTTCTGGATCATGAACAAGCACACACTGCAGCATGGATCATGCATGGTTATGTGGCTGTACAGGGAATTTGGGCAAACAGAGGAACTTTAATGCACACTTATCTCCTGCCTACCCTTAGTAATATGTCATATTGGCATACCATGATCAGCTCCTTGTCAGAGAGAAAGTTTACATGTCTCTGTTTTGACCAGTCTTGCTCTGAGTCTTTCTGACAGCACCTAATTCAGTTCTCTGGGCTAGAAAACTAGTCCATTTCTTTCTGTACCCAATGAATGCAACTTTTTCCTTTGTTGCCNCAAGGCACTCTAGGAGCCTCCTTGACTACATACTGCTGGCTGTGTTACTTTTCCAGCAAATGGCAGGGTGATTGTAATCCCCCAGCAGGACAAGAGCATGTGAATGCGATACCTCCTGTACCTGGAGGTACATGCTTCATCAATAGCCTCCCCTTAATCAGGAGGCCTATAGTAGACTCTGACCACAAGGTTCCCCTTGTTACCTTGGTCACTAATTCCTACCCATAGGCTTCTGACTTGCTCGTGGCTATTCTTTAGGGATATCTCCTCACATTCAATCCATTTCTTAACA
>VWZY01003688.1:1143791-1161401 GCA_013399075.1 Chloroceryle aenea | reverse complement strand
TCCTTTGTTACCCATCCTAAAAAAAAAAAAAAAGACAAAAGGAAATGAGACCGAAACAAACAAACAAAAAAAATGAAACAAACCTAGATACATATATGTACATGCCATTTTTACTGTAATCTGTGGGAGGTGCACAACTGCCATGAAGATGGGAATGCATACTGCTTTCATTTGGGGTACTATAAGAATTGACCTTATAAAGCTTCTGCAGTATTACTGTGTATACCATCATCATAGAATGATAGAAATGTCTGGGTTGGAAGGGACCTCTAAAGGTCATCTAGTCCAACCCCCCTGCTGAGAGCAGGGACATCCTCACCTAGAACAGGTTGCTCAGAACCTCGTCAAGCCTCACCTTGAATGTCTCCAGGGATGGGGCCAATGGAAGTTTGCCTTTCTGAAATTCAGAGTCCTGACTAAGCTCCTTGACTGAGTTGTGACCCTTAGTAGTGCAAATTCCACCAGTGCATGGTCACTGCTGCCCAGGCTGCCTCCAGTCTTGAGGTCCTTGACAAGCTCACCTGCATTGGTGACCAGTAGATCCAGTATTGCATTCCCTGGGGTAGGGCTGTCTATTTCTTGTCCCAGGAAGTTATCATCAAGGCACTCTAGGAGCCTCCTTGACTACATACTGCTGGCTGTGTTACTTTTCCAGCAAATGGCAGGGTGATTGTAATCCCCCAGCAGGACAAGAGCATGTGAATGCGATACCTCCTGTACCTGGAGGTACATGCTTCATCAATAGCCTCCCCTTAATCAGGAGGCCTATAGTAGACTCTGACCACAAGGTTCCCCTTGTTACCTTGGTCACTAATTCCTACCCATAGGCTTCCGACTTGCTCGTGGCTATTCTTTAGGGATATCTCCTCACATTCAATCCATTTCTTAACATAGTGGGCAACTTCTCCACCCCTCCTTCCCCTCCTGTCCCTTCTGAATAGCTTGTAGCCATCGATAGCCACACTTCAGTCATAGAATTTGTCCCACCAGGTTTCAGTAATGGCCACTATGTTGTAGCCTTCCAGTATGTATGAAAAGAGTTCATTACACTAGAACAAAGTGCATAGCACTCAGGAGGCATAATCAACTGTGCCTGACTTGAAATCTTTAGGTTAATTAAAAATTCGATGGTGCAAAATATACTAGCTTGCTAAATAAAGGCAGAATTTAGTACTCTAACAATCATTGAGATTGTCTCAAATCCTGGCATTTTCTGCAGGGAGGAAGAAAATGGAGAGGGAGTGTGCTTGGTGTGCTTGTCCTTCGCCTGCCTGCCTTTCTAATATAATTACTAGGTAAAAATGGAACAGCATAAGAGAAAAAAATGGCATCTGAATTAAGTACAGCCTACTGCATATATGCATAGAAGCTGAGGCTTCTGCTAATTCCTGGTGTCCCTGTGTAGCTTGTGAAGTAGATGCACAATTTTTATTTAGCAGCAAATATCTGTGGTGCCATTGCATGAAGACTTGGATTCTGCAATAGATATCAGCATGGTATAGTCAGTGCTGTATTTCTTTAAAAGTTTGTGAGGCCAAATGCTCCTGTGCTACATGCTTCTAATAACTCCTACTGTATTTATTCCTTGGCACTTCAGCTTTCTTGTTCATATGGCTTGCTCTTGTTTAAAAGAACAGCATAGTTTGTTGCCAGAGCTATGCTTGAGTAACATTGTCTAGGGTGATAGACTTGAGTTTCCAGAGGATAATCTGAACACCAGCCTCGTTATCCCAGATACTGACACAACAGTCACCTATCCCAGATGGAGGAAATATGTCAGATGAAGTGCACAGCCCTTACGGCAGCTCTACAGTAAGACTAAAGAATCTGGAGCACTTCAAAATTTAGAGAGAGCAGGGCTGCAGCATGCATCTTTTACAAGGAAAAAATGGTTGAACGACAATTATACATTGAGGGCTCAGATGTTCTGAGGTGGAAACTCTGCAGTCTTCCCAGCAGAGTCCATTGTGTTGACATGGTCAAAAAAGTACATGTAGTTAACTGCCGATGGCTTTCAGCATCAGTCCAGAACAACAAAAAAACTGTGTCTCTCTATGTGTAGCAAAACACCTCAATCACTAAGCTCTATGTGCTCTTGTAAACATCTCTCTTATTTATGTACATCTGTATTTGCACACTCCCAGTGTACAGGTTTTGTCCATGTGAATCCTAGTTTTTTCATGCCTGAGGAGCAGTGTGCAAAAGCTTCACCCACAAAAGTATGTGTGTCTAAACCAGGCTACCTCGGGTCTTTGAAAATGTAACAGGGACATATTTTATCCTCAGAAATGAGTACAACAATTATGTGACTGCAGTGGGATCTAGCTTTCCTAATAAATTAACACCTTTTTTGACCCTTATGAAACTGTAGAGTGAATAGTGTTCGAGAAGTTTATCAAGCTAGGTATAACCTGATTTGTGACAACTATCTCAAAGATTTACCTAGGTTTCCCAGAACAGAAAATTTACATGTTAACTAGCATGTGGTTACATTTCTTTTCACCAGGTTTAGTCATTAAACACTGAAAACCTTAATTTCATCAAATGCAATCAAAGAATTTTGTATAGTAGCAATTAAAAGTATAAAACTAACATTCAAGCTACAGCAAATTAAAAAGCTGCATTAAAGTATTTTTAGCAGTCATCCCAATCGAAATGCACAAAAGGCTTTTATTTTTTAAGGAGTATCTGCTGGGTGTAGCTCTGGTTTCCATAATTCAACAATGTCACTAAATATACACATGTACTTTTAAAAACTCAGTTACTGAGTAGCAAGAGACTGTATTTTTTTCTGCAAGGCAACTTGGGTGAAAAAGTTCAGAGGGCTTGTGCTGACTGAGTTGCTTTTGCAGAAGGGGAGCTTCCAGCTGTAGTTGAAGTGTTTAAATAAGGAAACCAAGAGCTACTTTGTTGTTTCTGTTACTTTTACCATACTTCATGTGTGGCATTGAGTTTTCCATATTGTAAATGCCACACATGAAGCCAGAGGACCTTGTTTCTCATTATTCCTAGCTCTTGCCACGTTGTGGCAGTAGGTCTTTCTACTTATTTTACATTTTTTTTTACTGAAATGCCCAAGCTTTTTGTGTGTAAGTCAGCCAACAGAGTCCTACATAATCAGCTACATAATTAACCAAGTGGTAGTTCTAAGCTTCAAGTACTGACATGTTCCACATCCTTACTCTGTTTAGAGACTGAGTGAAGAAATTTGGAGGTATTTTAGAACTGCATTCTAAAACTGCATTAGAATTCTGAATTTCACTGTGGGAATTTGCCTGCATCCCACTACTACTGGAGATTTAAAAAAACATAGTAAATACTTTAGTCTTGTTATGTGTTGATACCTAGGGAAATAGAGAGGATCACAAGTTTTGTCTCTGTCCTGACCACCCCTGGAATCTTTTGACTAAGTGTTTGAGCAAAGAATGTGAAGAATATACTCATAAAGAGACAAAGTATGTCCAAAGCATGAGTAGCAAAGTAAGTTTTGAAGTAGAAAGGAGAAGGGGTTGAGTGGAAAAGGCAGATGCATGAGTAGCTCTGTCAGTGTATGCACTCATGGAGAAACCATTGGCCCACCTCCAATACAGCCATGGAATTTTGTGTGACTGTGAGGTGAGTTCACAGCTTCTCTGCAGTCTAAGGAGAAACTGTTCACTTGAGTTATCTTGAAACTGTTGTTGACCAACAATGACCATTTGAGTCCTGGTATGCGAAATAGTCATAAACTGACATGGTTTCATATCCAGTTCTCCCGTCAGCTTCTCTTTATTTTATTTTTTTTTCTGAAAAACAATAAAATAAACAAACACTCTAGGCATTCATTGGGACAGAGATCCTACTTTGTCTAATAAGCACTTAGGGAACCTGCATCTTGGGGTTTTTTTTCAGTTGTCAGGTATGTGCTCAGAGACAGTATTCCCTTCCATTCTTCTTCTACCTTTGTTCATCTTCCTCTGTTTCACCCTTTGCTTCATCTGGGTTTTGGGCATTCCTGATGTTTTACAGATCATCTCCTGTTAATCAAATTTATTCTCCCTCCCCTAGTGATTCAGTTTGTTTTTTATGATGAAATGCATTAGCTTAAAGTTAATGAACTTTCACTAGAGCTCTTTCCTCTTACTTGCTGCCATGAAGCATCAATCACTATCACAACAGTAAGTGCTAGTTTAGTGTGGATGACATCTTTAGAAGGAGGGATGCAGCTGAGGAGTTGAAGGGAAGTGGCTATTTAGAGCTCAAGTCATCAGTTAAATTACTCAGTGATAAAGTCACTGTCTTGTTCTTTGGTGATGTTCATGTCATGTTGCTGTGTGGGGAGGTGGTGATACATCCTTGCACTCTGGTGCTTTGTGATGTTGTATCAGCGCTGGAGATATTTTGGAATAGTGCCAATAGTCTGCAAGATTTGCAGACACTAGGTGCTGTAATGAACAAGAAAAATAATTACTAAATCACCCCTCCCCTTACACTGGGATCTGGGATGGGAACTCAGCTTTTGTTTGTGTTTCCCGGAATGACAGAGGTGGCTTCCTTGCTGCTACCAACAGCACATTCTCTGGCTGGCTGGAAAACATGTTTTCATATGTCTATGCCTGCTTCAGGAAGTGAAATTATGTTTTTCACTGCCCTGGGAAAATATGGACATTCAAAATGGGGACTAACAATCTGAAGAAGGGATGGACTCATGAACCCCCAGTTTACTTCAGCAGCAGTTGACTTGCTCCATTAACACTATGTGGCATGATCATCCTAGAAATATTAGTGAGGCTGCTCTTTGACACCTAGCTAGGGCAAAATGTCTGTGCTGTCAGGGTGTCCTGTCCGTAGACATGTACAATGTGTAGTGTTCACCTAAATTCCTATGACTAAACATTTCTCTTGCCCAAGACTGTTGCTTCTGAGTTTTGTAGACTCATGCTTTTGGGAACGGTAGCATACTCTAAAAGCCATTTTGCTATTAGCTATTGGCATGAAAATAGCATCCTAAGTATGTGGAACACATGATTACAGTGGCATTAATTAAAAATACTTATCAGCCTACTCTGTTGCCAGTGCCTGAAGAGGTTTCTAATGGTTTTCACCAGCAGCACTATAAATTATTTGCCAATGAATTATGAAAACATTGGGCTGTTTGTACTTCAGCAGTATCCTCATAATAAGTGACTGTCTGCTTGCCACCCTCCTTAATTCCCCCACCCCCCTTTCAGAAAGGTGTCTGAAGTGGGGTCCATTGTGGGAGTTAAGATATCATGTTTATATTTCAAAAGCCAAGCCGAAGCCCTTAGATTTTCGTCTCCAGCTGAGAGAAGCACACATTTAGAAATTACAACATTGGTATTGGCTATCTGGAGCTTTAGGAAGTGGCTGAGAGCTGGCAGTCAATTAAAACTGGGCTGGAGTTCAATATCAGAGTTATGCTGCCTGTTTTTGTAGGATGTGTTTGAATCCTGGGCTATGCTGCAATATGGTTTTGATGTAGAAGTATGTAAAAAGGAAATGTAACCCTTAAGAAGCTGTCTGCATTTTCTAGTACAGACAGGTTGTTCTACATAACTTCAGTTCAGGACCGTATTTTGGCTGGAAAGCTGCACCCCACGTACTGTGGTGCAGATTCTGATCCCATTTTCTATGCTGTAAACATGGGGTAAAGCTGTCAACTTTTCTCTCTTTGAGCAAGGAGCTGGTGTTACTTGAATATCAGAGTACGACCAAGGTCTGTCTTTTTGCCTGTAGTACAATACTGGCTTCAGTGTGAGTGCTGTGCAGTAGCAGAAACAAGAGATTGTGCCTCTGACCGACAAGGAAAGCAATGATCCTTGTACTCTAGAAATGAATGTGGATATCTAATTGTCAGCCCCAAACTTCCCAGCTGGGCTATGGAAGAGCTAATAGGTCATAGCACATCTTTAGGCCCAGCATTTTAAAGCAGCTGGTTTATACATCAGAATTCACAACTGTTTTTATATAAGGACCCTGACTTTTTCTTCCCTTTTTTTTTTTTTTTTTAAACTGTGGCACCTTTCAGTGGTTAGCCTGTTATGCTTTACTTACAAAGATCAGGACCCTAACAGTAATTTGCCCTGTTTGCTTGCTGTGAGTGAGGTGTCCAGATCTGTTATCTCTGTTGCATTCAATGTTCACTGGATTATTTGTGCTTTTATCAGACGCAGCAGATCAGATTTGTATCCAGAAACCTGTTTTGTTTTGGTTTTAATTCTTCTTTTTCCAGCATGGTTTGGGGCTTGTTATAAGAGCACTTGGGAGCATTTGCAGCGCTGTTGTGTATGCATGAAAAAATACCACCTCCCGGCCCCATTAGTTGGAGAACAAGTTTCAAAAAGGAATATTTGCCCTTAGGGCCTTCCCCAAAGACACTGAAACTAATTAAAAGGCTCCCATTAACTTCAAGAAGTTTTGGATCCGATCCCTGGTGTTTTTGTTTTCGGAGAGCTGACTGTAACCACGGTTTTCAAGCGGTGGTGCGAGGCGGCTTAGCTCCAGTGTTCCCAGCAACCAATGCCCCTCAGAACAGGCTGCAAATGTGTAAAACATATTCTTCTGTTTACAAACCATTCTCAGACGAAACCATTTAAACTCACTTTAAAAAGAAAGGAAATAATTGTTCCGTTTACTTTAAGGGTTAATTACACTGGCTAACTAGACTATGCAATAAGAAAAGGATCCAGGGATCTTAGGGCTGGGAGTGAAGTCATGCCCCTTACCAGTAGAGAAAAGAATGGTAATTGCCTGCTGTGAGTATGAACATATTTTGCTGGCTAGCAAAGTAATGGCATTGACAACTGGCAAATCCACTCTGCTGAGGAAAAAATGTATTTTTGAGGCAGGCACACAGCCAGCATTTTCATTCGGGAAGTCTCATAAGTGGAATCAAAACTCTTGCGGAGGTAACATGAAACTGTGCGTTAGAAGGTTGGTTTTTTTAATCCCACATTTAATTCTGTCAACATTTCATGCTGGAATAAGAAAAATATTCCTTAGGTTGGTTTTAGTCAATTCCTCTCATCTTTCTTTTCCCCTCAGTTCCTTTCTCCACCCCTCTCCTCAAGATTTCTTTCAGCAACATTTTTGCTTTGCAAGCAGTGGTCCTTAGGAAAATGATGATAGGGTCTCCTCTCAGATGTGCCATGTGAGCAGCACCCCACGTTTTGACCTTGTCCCTGATTTTGGGATTCACCATTCACAGAAGGAGGGGTCTTGTGGAAAAGTCTGAGGAGCAGCAACCCATCCAGGTCATTTCTGATGCACTCACATTTTCTGCAGCCCATTCTGCCCTCACACAGCGATGGCAATTATGCAGTGAAATAAGAACTGTAAAAACACAATGTGTTAGTGGAATTCACTGGATGGGGTAAGTCTTACACAGTGCATCTAATTGTAGTAGGCACAGAAGTTAACTTTTAGCCTATTTGTGGGCATAGTCCTAGAGATATGCCTGTAAATACACTTAGGCCTTATTTAGGTCTAAGACAAATGGACTATGTAATTGATCCTCGACAAGCCTCAAGATGGCTATACTGGGAGTTGTTTGGGATTGAGGTCTTCTGAAAATCTTCTTTACAACATAGATTTGCACCTAATATTTTTAAATGTAATTAAGAACGGGACACTTCTGAAATATTAACCCTCTGCCTTTGAGCTTAAGGATTTATAAAGAGGATTTATAAAGATGGAACTTTGGCTCGTAAATCTGTATAGAGGCACTTAAACAGCCTGGTTACCCAAAGTGCAGAGAACTTGTCATTTGCAGCTGATTTTCTAGGGTTTGGCCTAAAAAGGCTTATAGAGCTGAGCTCCCCTTCTTCCCTTTCCTCCAGTACTTTTTAGTGTTTTAAACTGTGTTCCTCTCTATAGGGCTTTGTTTTGCAGTCATGCCTGCTGCATTTCCTATATATCCCTTGCAAAGTGATATATATCCTATATATAATTGCTAAAATATATTGCATGCAGAGTTTGAAATCACAGGTATCCTGCAATTGCCAGAACATGATGCCCTTTTGTACCAAAAGCTTCATTTCCGCAAAATTCTTTGACAACCTCATTTTTACTTAGATCTCTGCTACTCCTTTTGCCTATCCTGGTCTCATCATGCTTCAATATATAGCTTGTACTAGATGTATGCTTTTGGTATTTGTCTACTAGGAATTAGACTAAGGTCACCTCCTTACTTTGTATACTCTGGTGAGTAGCTTTCGGTTAGCCATTCCTTCTTGCCATCAAAGATACAGGGATCCACAGGGATCTAAAAGTTCCTCAAGGCCATTTCTTTCTATCATTTGTTTTCCCAATTGTTACTCTTCCTTATAACTTGAACACTGCAATAAATGCTCTGCTGTTCAAGATTTAGCTTATAAAGTCCATTATGTTCAATCTTCTGATCTTTGTTAATGCTATTTGGCTCAGTTCTTTATCACAAAGAACCTTTACTTATGGGAAATAAAATAAGTATCTGATGCTATAAATGTCTAACAGAGTATCTTTTTCCCCCTAGTTTTTAAGACTTGATAAATGAGGAAACTTGTTGCAAGAAAATTGGTTTGTTCAGACTTTTCTATTTGTTACAGAGCAAGTAGCATAACAAAGCACAAGTGTGCAACAAAAAGTTGTATAAGTTCAGAAGAGCTTTTGGAACAGGAGCTATAGAAAGTGTAAACAGGGCCTTTAATTAAAAATTTAAAGAAGATGATAGTCTTTTTAGATAGACTTTTTAATAGTCTGTCTGGATTTCCTCTTGAGAAAGATCAAAGTAATTTTGGAGAGAATTCTGGTCAGAATGGATCAAGATTTTTTTTTTTTTCCCTGCATTATTTTATAGACTGCCAAAAAATGAAATTGATGTAAGTAAATACTAAAGATAAAATATATTTGTCATTAACTCTAGGAAGTACTTTTTTGACTTTTTACAAAAGCATGCCTAATAACTTTAATGGGATTGAAAAGTGAGGGGCAGACAGAAGTCCTCTATAGAGTCAGGGATACAAGGCACCTGCCTAGTATTTTGTTTGGCTTAGGTATAAATAGAGGTCTTGGGACCAGGTTGACATTAATCTCTCATCTTTCACTATTATTCAGAAATTTAATCCACAAAATACTTTACGTGGTGTATTATGACCCTTTGATTTCTAAATGATTTTTGTGTTTATTGTTTTCCTGGGCACATTGAAAGTCTGGGTCTGCTAGCAAGACCAGAGCAAAGTTTTCTGAACAGAAAGCAGTATATTCTCAATTTTTAATTGTAAAGTACATTTAAAGGGGGGCTGGGCCCTTTTAAACATCAGAGAAAAACAGAGCATGAACAGACTTTGCAGGGCTGAGTCCTTCAGAAGCTGAGCTGGCTTTGTGCCTGAACTTGCACTCACTGAAATTATGAGAAAGGTGTGAAATAAAGCTGTGCCTGTGGTGTGTAAAATAGGCCTCCAAATGGAAATAAAATGTTGAAGGAAGTTCTAGATGTGTCTCGTTAATGTAGGCTCTGGAAGAATTACAGAACTAAAAGAATAGCACATTCCACTCTCCTCCTACTAGAAACAGATAACTGCAACTCCAGTAAGAGTTGGTCTTAGGCTATCAAAAAGGATGACATGGAGATCTCAGCTGCAAACACTGGGAGGGTAGTTGTTTGTTCAGAAATGCATTTAGCAATAGAATGTTCAAATAAAAACATCCCACAGATTCATCTTCTGTCCAAAATGCAAACAACTCATATTTTTGAAGACCCAGTTAAGTTTAGTTTTAGTCAGTTTTCACCGAATCTCAGAAGACTGGTCAAAGCTGGAAGGAACCTCTGTAGGTCTTCTCCTCATCATTTTCCTCTATTATCTTTTTGGCTGAAGAAAGCTCATGAAGCAAAAAGTGATCAAGCTGCAAAAGACTGTCTCTGACATGGATGAAACCTGAGTGATGTGGAGATTTAAGAGGGAAAAGATTTTCTTGTGAAGTTTCCAGTGTACTTTGACAAAAAAATTAGAATGGAATGAAGTTCTCTGAACTTTGGAGAAATATCTGAACTCTTGGATAGTTACCAAAACCAGACTTAAAAAAAAAAAATAAAAAAAATTAAAAAGCAGTGAGTATTTATGAAAGAGGCAAGACTGACATCTGTAGAGAACAAATTTCTCTGTTAAAGAACCAAGCTGTTGGCAGAATGGGTTCAGTCAGGACTCTGCTGAGGTAGTGCTTTCCCTCAAGACAACTGTGTGCCCTGTGTTCACAACCTTTTAATTCTTTTGTTCTGCTGAAGGATCATTCAAAAAAAAAAACAACCTAAATATTCCCTGTTTAAAGTGTTAGAAGTATCTATCTGGTGAATTTTACCATATACATCAATGGAAATGGTGATTTTGTTACCAATTTCCATTCCCATATACTCATGTCTTTCCCAAAATAGGTGATCTAGTATTACTTTGGTGTCATTCCTCCCAGAAGTCAACTGGTACAATACACTTGATGGCTCTGTAGTTTCACTTCTCCGTCTGATCTCTTGTGATCTGTGCCAATGGCTGCTTCTCCTCACATGTGTGGATGTCTCTTAAAGCCACCTCCCCCCAAAATCACAGTTCCCGCCACCCAAGACACTTCACAGACACACCTCAGCTTTTGTAGAGAAAGCTTGCTTCTAAAAATAAAAGACTGATTCAAGATCTTGTGCTTTTTCTGAGACAACCAACCCATGTGGCAGCTACTGGAAACACCTGTCCTTTAAGCTTGTAGAGAGAGACTAATACTCCACTGGAAATAGATTACAGACCACTTTAATAATTGCTTTCTTTTGTTTGTTTGTTTTTAGTTAATAGGAAAAAAACAGAAACATTATAAACTGAGTTCAAAGGGAAATTGGTCATCTCTATTTCCCCATCCAGGAGAAAAGGGGTAAAATCTGCTTTGAGTTTAGCTATCAGTCTAGAAGTAAATTGAATTAAATAGGAAAATGTTTGAAAGCCGAGTTGTATTTCATTCCCACTGCACTGCTGATTTAAACGGAGTGGTGGAAGGGGGAAAGGGCTTAAATATTCAGCATTTTTATGATTAAGTATCCCTTGTGCCCCCACCACACCTCCTCTGAAAACAAAACACAAAACATGTTTGCAGCAGCTCATTACTGCTTTAAGGCCCCAATGCCTGTTTTATTAAAGCACAGCTCAAAGCAAGGTGAGGTGCTGAACAGCACCAGTGCATGTTAGCATGGACTGTTTGGATGTACATGTGTGCCTGCACATGCACACTAGACTTTGTACAAACTTAACACGAGAGCCACAGCCCATGGTTTTGTATGTATTTCAGTGGACTTCTAAGGCGAATGAAGGAAAAGACAAAAAAAAAATTTCCTGAATTAAAAAGCATGCTAGTGGAAGAAAAGGCTGTTTGAAGGATCAGTGGGAAGAAGAAGAATAATGCTATTTAGAGTTGTCCAAGGGCAGGGAAAAAAAAACAAGTCTGGCCTTTAATTCTGAGTTCCATGAGCAGGACAGGGAGGGGAGGGAAGTGTTCCTCTGGCATTTATTTCATGTAAGCATTTTGTACGCTAGAAGTGGTCTGTGTCACTGGTTTTGGTTTTATTTTTTGAATATTCTTTCATTCTTACAGAGTTAGGCAGGTTCATCAGGGTGACTGATATACCAGTTGAAATGAGAATTACATGCATAGAGATGAAGGCTGCTATTCACCAACATGCAACAAAAGAAAACAGTATGGATAAGCATGCTCGTGTTCAGCATTAAGAGTAAAGCTGCTATCATCTTGGTCTAGTCTTCATGCAGTGGCACTGGTTCAAAATCCAGCATATCTTACTTGCATTCCTGGTGCCAAAGGCTTCAATTTAGTTGCTAACATAGCCCTTTGTGTAAGGTATGTGTAAGGGCTCTGTGTAAGGTAAAACACAGAGACTTGGTTTCAGTTCTTAGCTCTGACACGGGCTATGTCTTTCTGTTGTCATGAGGGTTCACAGTTAGAGCCTCTGCTCAAGGCCAAATGCTTGATGCTCTGTATTGACTGTTGACTGTCTGACACAATTGTGAGCCAGCTGTGATAACCACGTGGTGACACTCGGTTGGGTAGGAACACAGCAAGACCCTGATCTGAGCTCAAATCCCACCTCCACAATCAGGATGGATATAACTAGCTGAAGCCATGTGGCACAGGGAATGTCAGCAGACATAGTTAAATAGAAAAGAGTCAACACATCCTAAACTGGGGGTTTGTGAAGTGGGCAATCTAGGTGATCCTGGTCTGGCAGGGAGGTTGGACTAGGTGAGTTTTCCAACCCTGAATGTTCTGTGATTCTGTGAAATGATGGACAGACAAAGACAAAAGCATTATGCCAAATGCTGAAGCATGGACTGACTTATATCAAGGTCCATCTGGAAGGTAGCACAAAAGGCGAGTGCTGTTGCAGCAAACACTGCAGGAGGGAGCTAAGGTGGTAGTAATGCTTAAGTGCCATTGAGGAAGCTTGTCCTCTTAATATTTGTAGGGAGATGGGGAGTGCACTGTTTGCTGGTTTAACTTGCTCTGATTTTGCATCCATTTATATGGGAATGCATGTATTTTAACATTAATTCTGCTGCACGTTTAAATGAGACATGCTTTACAATGTAATTAAGAAACCCTTCTTTTCACACAATTGTCAGCTCACACTTTTCCCACTTTGCTAATGTCTTCAATGCACAAAAGCCATGAAGAAAATCTTTCCGTGACATGATGGCATTACCAGCTCTTTTCAAGTGGGAGGACTGTACTCCTACACAGCAGATTTTCCCTGTGTTGTGGTATTCATGCAGCACAGAGCTGTACTTCTGAAGGGTTTCTTGTTTAAGCTCTTTCATGCTTCTTGCCTTGGAGACTTCTTTTAGACTTGTAGCCAAGAGGAGGTCAGGAAGTGCTCCATGCTGCAGCTTCTTTTTCTGTATATGTTTCTATGTGGTTCTCCACAGATCCATGGAACACATTCCCTTCCATCTCGCTCCCTTTCAGAGTAGTTTATGTTTCATTATTTGCAGATGGAAAAATGACAACTTGACAAACAGGGGAGGATCTTTTTATTTAAATCATCATCGTGTTTCAGGCTCCCACGTAATGTAATGGGGTAATACCGAGAATGCAAAAACTGATCAGATTTGATTTGCTCAGTGTGTGAAAAATGAACTTCCGTGCTCACGTCCATGTGAGGATATTTTTAGCTGTCATTCTGCTGATGGAATTTGCCCATCTTCGTGACTTTCAGATTTAGCCAAACTACTGATGCATCGACTGCTGCCGTTACTGCCTTTTATTTTAGGGGGCAGAGTTTGGCTTTATAAAGTCTGTATTTTCATCTCTTTTGTACTTTTTTTCATTGCTAAGCACACAAAGTAACAACCAGGGACAAATTAAATCTTGAAAAAGGCACTAAGAATTCCGCAGCTTGAATCAACCCATCTAACCCAAGACACACAAGCTCCATTCCCCAGTTTGTTTATTCTTTTCCTAACATGATTTAGAGCCAAAACACACTAGCTGTGTTCATTCCGCATATCCCAATCACAAAACCAGGAAAGACTTTCTTGAACTGAGCAGTGCTGTTAAGCCCATGTCTAACAGTTTCAGATTCATTTAATTGTGAGCAAAAAGTTATTTGAGTTTCAGTAAGACCTGGGTGTGATCTGTCATGTCAGTAGAAGCCCTGAAAATTGGTGGAGTTTGAGGTCAGTGTCCTGCCCGCTGTTTGTGCCAAGCTGCTTCTCTTTTCCTTCTTCTCCTGCTATTACATTACAGTGCTGTAGGTGAAGGCATTGAGAGCGTGACACTGCCAGACAGAACTGATTCAAAATCCATCAGTAGCAAAACCAGGTGGTGGGGAAGGCTGGGACAGGCTCAGGGAAGAGCCTGCCTCAGTCAGAGCGGAGTGCCAATGATGCATCAGGGTGCCAAAGATGGGCACCAGCCGGCACTTTCCGACCATTGCTCCTTCATCTTCCGTCTTTGCTGGGCTGCCCACATGAGAGGGCGGTGCTTCCACTTTCCTCCCCGTGAGTGCAGGGCCATTGACTGGAGTGCTTTCCTACCCAACTGGCTGATCTTCTTGTGCCTAAAGAAGCCTATTCTGTAATGTTGTAATCAGAAGCAGCAAGGCTATAGCTGCATCCCAGCAGTGGGGTTGGCAGCTCAGCTCAGAGGGTATTAATCAAAGAGGACATCCTTCTGCCTTTCTGCACTACCAGCCCTTGAGCACAGTGGGTGGTCTGACCACTGCATTCACTATTTCATTTTACATTTGTGTCCGCTTTAAGACACGTATTACACCTAAAGGTCTCTTCCAGCATCCCAGTTTTCTAGCATAGCAACTGAGCTTTGAAGTGACTTGTGTTCATGAAAGCAAGCAATTACTTCATAGCAGCATATACTGTCATGAGTCTGTACTAGAAGCCAGGAGTAAACCTCTGAACTTGCCTTTATCCTATCTTATTGGAATAGGTATTTTTTACAGAAATTGATGTCATAGAATCAAAACAAACCACTTCTTTTTTGTCTGTATTTTGTTCTGAATCATGGTTGTTACTGCAGTATAACAGAGTTCTGCCATTATCTTCCACCTTCTCCCCCCAAAAATCAACCCATAAAAACTATCTGGATTTTTAGCCACCTGGTTATAGTTAGTATCTTATTTTAAAATAGCTTTCAAAATAGATCAGACATTACACCGTTAAAAACAATTTTCCCTGTAGGTATTGAATATCAGACAGGGCTTGTAGCAATAACTGATAGGTATCTAGAATAATCTTCAGTATGGACTGAGACTACAAAGATCTGTCAATCACTGCATTCAGCTTTAAACACAGATGATTTGAATTCGTGTTAGCAGCATGAGGAAGTCAAAAAGATGGAATGGTCCTGTTGGAGAAAAGATGATAGGATTACCTCTGCTGTTAGCCTTTCCTGCTACTTGCTTGAGATACTAAATCAAGGTGAAGTTTATGAAAAAGGGTACAACGAGGGTTTCTAACTCTTCATTCCTGCTGTGATTTTCCCATTATAAATCTGCTGTCAGAAATAAGTGCTTTACTTGTGGCTTAATTTTATGCAGGCACAAACACCTTGGTTCAACACATTTTGCCAGAGACAGTCTCGACTGTCTTAATGCAACAGAGTCCTCATTAACGGGGACCTGTGAAAAAGAAAATTTCACACATGCTCTTTTGTTGTTGGTCATTCGTGAGCAGTCCAATGAAAACTGAAATAAAACATAAATCCTGAGGTGGTGTGGAGCCTGTGTGGAGACAAGAGTGTTTGAATCACACATCTTATGTGAATTATCCATCTTGAAGAACATTACCCTCCACCTTTTGAAGGAATTTTCATTAATATGGTGGAAAGCTCACAATTTCTATTTGTTCTGTTGTGGCTGCTGAATATAGCACTACCCCCAGTGCTCACCCCCAAAGCAAACACCTCTGTTGTGGTGATTTTTCCTTTTTTATCCAACTATGTAACAGTATAGGTGACTAAGACAATGGTTTCTGAGAAGCTTGTCAGACTTGCTTGGGCAGTTCTTTCTCCATGCAAGGGCCATAAAGACAGATTGGTAGCATTTTGCTGGCTTTGTAATGCATTCATTTGGAGTTGTGCATGCAAAACCAGAGAAGTCATGATCAGACCTCTAAATGCCTGTTTGCATTTCCTCTGAATACTGGCACTGTCTGGTGTACTGGACTGTTTCAAATGTGCACCAAGTAGACTTGTCACCAGTGTCTGTCATCTTGTTCTCAGGGCAGGGATGGGAAATTTGCTTTCAGATAGTACTGGAAGGATGACTTTGAGCTTGTCCTGTCTAAAAGAAATTATTAACCTAAAGTTGTAGGAGAAGGAATCTCAGATCATAGGAAAAGCAATCTTGGTATTACTGTGATGAAAGGCACCCTTATCCCCAAACCATTGTGTGCTTCTGTGTTGTTTTAACATCAGATTCTTAAATCCCCACTCAACTAAGACTGTGTCCCTTATGCAGTGACAGCATTAAAGTCAGGCCCAGAGGAATCCCTTCTTCATGCAATGCTGTGAAATTTCAAATTTCAAAATATATTTTTTTTCCAGGTTGAAGAAGTCTCCAATGTACTAAAACTCCACCTTAAGTAAAGTTTATTTTCTAGTCTCAACATTATATATGTTTTAACAAAACCAAAATTTTTTCAGTTTGGTTTTCTTAATCTCATATTTTAAAATAGTCTAAAAGTAAAAAAAATATGAGATGAACTTTTTAATGAAAAATCCCCCCAAATCCTTTCAGAAAATGTGAAGACAAGCCATTCTGATCTTGTCAGAAATCTCTCACCGTGTTGCTTTACTTAATCTCACTCACCTTCCACAAAGAAAGCAGCATGATTTTGCAAAAGACTGAAGATTTTCCAGAGCTGCACCTTTTTGATGGGTTGTGGCTGCAGTGTTGCTGGCTTTTGTGATGGGCTGTAGATGGAATAGTCAACTGATGAAATGTAATGTGCTTTGAATTATCTCAGCAAAATGCTTCACTTGCGGCAAATTCATTGGCATATATGCACATCGTGTTTCCTCAGATCAGGATGACAACCTCATTGCTGGCTGGCACGTGGCATCCCAAGTAGACACATGTAAACTTTGCAACTGTGAGCTGTGTTACAAGCAAAAGGACACAGGGGCTGAAGCCAGCAAGTGGTTTTTTTTTCTCTAAAGAAGTCTGTGTAAAGATGCTTCTTCAAGTGAAAGACTATAAGGTAGCATAACCCAGTTTATTTGATCTCTGTTTCATGCAGTTCTCCTGAGTTAATACCCCTGGCTGTAGCCAAGAGCTCCCACAAGCTGGCTGAGGAGAGGGTCTCTGCAGTGTTGTGGGAGAGAAGGGAGGATTTTGATTTACAGGCAGGCTGTTGTATGGCACTTCGAAGCATCCTTTTTCCAAAGTGTGACAGATACAAAGTAGCCACAGAAATTATTTTCCTGATGAGTCTGAACTGTGAATTGGAAAGGGAAGCCTATTCCAGTGAGCACTTGTGGTACAGTTTAATCTTGCTGTGTACTCCAACTGCAGATGCAGTCTGACTGTTCAGACATCTGAAGATACTGAATTCTGTTCCGCTTAAGCACAGAAAAACATACCTGATCCTCTGAGCTGCAGCAGCTAAGCTGTGTTTGAACCATAGCAAATGGGAACTTGTAGGGCAGGGGCTGGTTCTGTGGGTTTGTTTTAGTGTCTTCAAACCAAGTTCTCAGAAAAGCCTTGAAGCGTTCATCTGAAAATCTAGATCCGAGGGCATCTCTGTGTCAAGCAGGTATCTGCAGGTGGGTTTGGCTCTCGGTGTGCTCAAACCCCCAGATTACAAGTAGGGGAATTTTGCTATCTTCTTCAGAAAGAGCTATTCCAGGGAGGCTGGAGAGGAGCCAGGAGGAAGGAACAGGCCCTCCTGGGGGGGGTGGGAGACTTTGAAGTGTGACCCAGAGCAGAACTGGGGTGGGAGCAGTGGGAGCCGAGGTGAGGGACAGCCAGGGCAGGCAGCAAGGCATAGCGGCTGTGGAGGCAGGGAACAGAAGGCAAAGGTCAGGGAGGAGGGCGTGTGGTCCCAAGGCTTCCAGCAGCAGGGACAG
>VWZY01003688.1:1110812-1143676 GCA_013399075.1 Chloroceryle aenea | reverse complement strand
AAGGCTTCCAGCAGCAGGGACAGCCATTCCAGGACCTGGGTACTCATCGTCAGGTTGCAACAGGCAAGTGGTGGGAAACCGGCTGTGTTTTTTGAACAGCTGGTTTGACATAATGAAGGCTGAGCCCTGAATCACATGCCCTGGGGGAAGTAGCAACTGAAGTATCAAACTTACAATCAGGAGACCAGGGTTTTATTCCATCATCTGCAGCTATTTCAGGAATCACTTTGGGCAAGCAGCTGATGTGCTCGCACTTTGGTTTGCCCATCTGCAGAAGTTGTTGCTCACCTTGATACCCCCAACACTGAGACACTAGAAGAGGAAGACTCCACTCTCCCAGAGTGGTAGGACAAAACCACTGAAATTAAAATATGGCAAGTTTCAAACTGTCAGAGGGAATTCCTTTTTCTTATACAGTGATGCAAATCAGGGCTAACACCAGTGACTAAGGTAACTGGCATCAGTGAGAAACAGAATTAAGTGGGGTCTGTTCAGTGCCTGTCTAAGTAACAGGCACACACCCATAGGGCCCTGACCCAGCTATTCTTCTGTAGTAAAACTTTTTAATAAGAGAATTTTTTTACCTGCCTTTTTAAGACAAAGGTTGACATCAACCTTTGCTCATGTAAATTGCATTTGCCATATGACTAATGGTTACTTTTAAAGCATAGAAACACAGAAATGTCTGCGTCTGAAGGGACCTCTAGAGGTCATCTAGTCCAACCCCCTGCTGAGAGCAGAGATATCCTCAACTAGAGCAGGTTCCTCAGAGCTCTGTCAAGCCCCACCTTGAATGTCTCCAGGGATGGGGCCATAACCACCTCCCTGGGCAACCTGTTCCAGTGNAGTACAGACCCCTAAGGGACACCAGTTGTCATTGATCTCCATCTGGACCTTGAGCCATTGACCACTACCCTCTGGATGCAGCCATCCAGCCAATTCCTTATCCACTGAACAGTCCACCCATCAAATCTGTATCTCTCCAACTCAGTGAGTAGGATGTTGTGGGGGACCATGTCAAAGGCCTTGCAGAAGACAAGATAGGTCATGTCCACAGGTCATCCCTTGTCCACTGATGCAGTCACTATGAAAGTAGTGAGCAAAGTGTCACAGAGACAAAGAGGAGTTGATTTGTGTATCTGCTGTGGTAATTGTTTATGAATATAGAAGGGTTTTTTTCCAGTTATCCTTGTTGTACATCAGCACTGTTGTCTCCATTTCTCTCTGCTGAGCTTTGTGTATAAATGTAGAGATTTCTGTTCTCAGATATTTCAGTTACAAAAGTATATGCTACATCTTAAGCATTGATTTTTATTCATAAGGTGCCACAGGACAGAGAGAAGGAGATTTGTGCAAAAGATACAGTTAAAAGTTAAACCATGGTCATGCAAACAACTAAACAACTATGTGGACACAGGACTAATTTCAGGGCCTTGTACTGAAATGGTATTTCTTATCCAAAAATTAGAGGAGAAACTCTGAAGGGCCAGACCTCATGTTAATGCTTGCTGGAGAAGTTAAGCCCAGAGTCAGGGATGAAGAATTTGACCTAAAGTGCGTGGCTTCATGGATGAAGACACAATATGGAAGTGGAGAATTAATTTTTTCTATAATAGCAAGCTTTTGTAATCTTGCTCAAGCAAAAACACGGTGGAAAATAGCAGAAGTGGCTTGTGGAGTATAAAGTCATATGTACTTGGAATTAATGAGTTTACAAGAGATGCCGCAGCCCCTATATGTCAGCAGTAAAAATCCTGCAGAATTTACTTGGTCTACATTGTACTTACGGATTTAAGTACCTAGTGCCCAGCTGAGCCAACCATCTCCTGTGATTGACCTCCAAATCAGGCACTGTGTAACTGCCAGATACATCATCTGTGTGCATGTGTGTGTGTTTAATATGAAAGCAGCTTTTGTTTTACAACTGCTGCTAGTGCCATAGGTTGTGGGGACTGGTTTTCATTAACATACTTAAAGTTTTGTGATTTAACACTATTACATGATCTGAGTGTTTGAATATTACTTGAGCAGTCTCAATACACAAAGTCTGCCATGTGCCTTGGTGTCCTTTCCCAGGGCATGAGTTGTTTCACACTGCTAGCACAACATGATTTCTTCCAGCAGTACATCAGGAAGAAATCCTTACCAGTTTCAGAGGCTATGAAAACCTGCATGGTTTAGCAACCCCTTCTTCATCCACAGAAATGAAGGGTCTCCAACACTTTCTTCCTCAGGAATAAAACCTCCACACTGTAATGTAGCAGGACAACTTAAATTTATCCTATTTTGTTTCCGAGCTAGAGGTCTGTAAATACTGCTGTAAAGCTTCTGCTGTTCAACCATTATTTCATGGCATTTTTATTTGAAGGGCCAACCATGGCCAAGAAAAGGAAACTTCTGTACTTTCCTTTTTGTATTCCATCTTCCAACTGGAATGCTTTCAAGCACAATAGAATTGAACATGAGCTTTGGGGAGGGAGGAAGAGGAGAAAAAGGGAATCATCTAGAAGAGATGATGACTCCAATGGGGTACTCTGCAGTTTAGTTCTCTGGGGACTGAAAAATGCTTTCAACCAGTGTGATGTTGCAACAGTCCAAAAGAGGAGAGAAAAATCCATGTCTGGTCTAGACCAACCAGAAACTAAAAACAAGGGACACTTTGAATTCTGAGACTCTCACCACAACTGAAAACTGTGCTCAGGCCAAGTAACTGGAAAATCAGTTTCTTGGGTTAGAGAAATGCTTTCCTGAAGAATCAGAGGCAGCTTTCCATTTTAATTGAAAAATAAATTATTATATTCTGAAGCATTGATTCTAACCTTTGAACCAGTGCAAAGGTTTGCAGTCAGGGCTGTAAAGAATTCTGCATAGTTTCATATGGTGCTTAGTGAAATGCTACAGTAAAACAAATTTTTCTGTGACATTTTCTTGCCATTTGGCTGTGATAGGCTATCATTTGTCACAAAATGGAAAAACAAGTTTTGTCTTCATAATGTACCAAAAAGAGGTCTGACTGCAAGCAAGTCAGGAAGAGGCATAGAGACTGGAGCTGAGTGGTGAAACCCTAGATCAGGAGATGGTTATGAGAAATCATATACCAGGAGACCTGAGAATCCCCTGACCAGGAGTAATTGAACATGGTAATTGTTAAGGAGAGCTTTAAAAGGAAATGTTGAGTAAAAATGACTTACATGGTGCTTGTTTTAAGAGGGAACTTTAGTAAATTTCAGGACAAAATTTTAAGTGGCAATAGTACAGGCATGGCTTATGCTGTAGGCAAAATAAGTTTTCTGAACTAAATGACTCAGTCAGCCAAGATACAGTGTTTGGTTTGGGGGTGAAATATGTATTTCCTGCATTGTGTTGGTACAAGGATAGCTGAAAGCCTGAGAGAAGGACTCTCAGGATCTGGTTGTAATGCCTGGCAATACCACCTGCTCCTTATGGGATGAAGATTTGCGGAGATTTACATTGCACACAAGGGATGAGATCGGAAAACTCTCCTTAGTTGTGACAAAGATATATAACTAGTACTTCATTTTGCAACAAAACAAGGAAACTTAGAGTTTTTTTCTCTTAGTTCTGTGCTTTTAAAACTCATGTTTTATCACTAATCTACTCACTGTGGAAGATGCTAGACTAAGTATGTTAAGGGGAAAGTGCCTTGCCATCTTCTGGATTAAAGTGATAAATGTGTCAAACTACAGTATTTTATGATTTAAATTTCAAAATAATATTTTCTTCCAAAAGATTCAGTCAATATACTTGAGTCTGATAGGCTATAAGAGTCATAATATTTTTATGTTTTATCAATATATGAAGCCTCTCTGACGACCACCACGACATTTCAAGGTAACAAAAAAATCAAGGAAGTTTGAGGATTCTAGGCATTCTGCACTTGTAGTTCTGTAGTCAAAGAACATGCAAATGGTTTTCTTTCAGCAATTAAAAAACATATAGGCAGAAAGTGAAGGAACAATGTCACATGCTTCTGTTCAAGTCATTGAGATGCTGTGGCTGTATGATAGTTCCATCCAATTTTACCCTTTCTTTTCCTGATGTTCTCTTTTCCTCTGATGGCTATTAGAAAGCAGAACTTCTCTGTACTAGTAAGGACAAGAAGATGTGTTGAGAATATGTCATAGCAGTGATGGGGAACTCTAGAAGGATGACCTGGAACATTTTAAGTTCCTGCAATTCACAAGTATCTTTCTGGGTAGGGTAGGGGAGCACAGATACCTTTCATGCATATGATTCTTGCATTCAAATATGCTTGCAAGCTCAGATTCACATTGAACTCTCATCTGAAATTTGTTGCCTGTTGCACAGAGCATAGGCCAAGATCTGTTCACATCTTTTCTTTTTTTCTGTATTCACCAGTGAGTAGGCTTCCCTGCTTTGGCTAACTGTAATACATTTTAGGAGGTAGCTGCCTATTGCCAAGAAGAGCCCGCATGCAAGAATATTTCCATCTGGGGTGACTAATGTGTGCCCAATGTACGTCCAGTCTCACATCCCACTCTGCACACAAAATCCACTGATGAATTAATTCTCTTCTTGCTTCAAAGGGCAGTCAGAAGATGAAAGTGAAAAACTGGACATATTTCAAAAAATTACTTTATATGAAAACCAGCCAGATTGCAAATCGTAGATATTTGAAAATGTGAAATGTCAAGCAGTCTTATTTGAAAAAGTATGTGTTTCCTTGCTTGTTGCATATTTTGGTAGTGATGGAAAGAATGTATTCGAAAAGAAAAGACAGCGTTTTAACTCATTCTCAGGATAATGCTAATATTCAGCTTAGATGGGTTAGATGGGTGGACAGTGAGGTGGATTGACAACTGGCTGAATGACAGAACTCATAGGGCTGAGATCAGTGGTGCAGAGTGTAATTGGAGACCTGTAGCTAGTGGAGTTCCCCAGGAGGCAGTACTGGGTCCAGTCTTGTTCAACATCTTCATCAATGACCTGGATGAAGGGAGAGAGTGTACCCTCAGCAAGATTGCTGATGATACAAAACTGGGGGGGAGTGGCTGACACACCAGAAGGCTGTGCTGCCATCCAGTGAGACCTGGACAGACTGGAGACATGGGCAGAGAGGAACCTGATGAAGTTCAAAAAGGACTAGTGTAGAGTCCTGCACCTGGGGACGAATAACCCCATGCACCGGTACAGGTTAGTACCTGCTGGAAAGCAGTTCCACGGAGAAGGACCTAAGGGTCCTCATGGAGAACAAGGCAACCATGAGCCAGCAGTGTGCCCTTGTGGCCAAGAAGGCCAATGATCTCCTGGGGTGCATTAAGATTGTGGACAGCAGGTCAAGGGAGGTTCTCCTTCCCCTCTACTCTGCCCTAGTGAGGCCACATCTGCAGCACTGTGTCCAGTTCTGGGCTTGCTTGTTCAAAAGAGACAGGACTCAGTGGTCTCCAGGAGTCCCTTTCAACACCTACAACTCTGTGATGCTGTGTTTGATTCAGGCTTATATCAGCATAAACACGATGCATTTGTCCATGCTCCATATGTAATTCTTTCAATAGAAACAGCAAAATTAACTTGAATAGTTGTAAATATAAAAGTGATACAATAGTTTCTGGTATTTCATAGTTAGAAATATCAAGTCTGCTTCTTGTGAAGACACTTGATTTTATTGAATGTGTCATATTCATGGCTGATCCTTCTCATGCACGGAAGGAATGTCAATGCTGATATAAAACCCCATATAATAATCCACTGGCTTCTCATATATCAGTGACTCACTCAGGCAATACAATATATAATTGTGATGCTAATTAAATCACTATTTTAAAAACATGTCTTCAATAAAGGGATTGTGTGTACCTAGCCAGAATTAAAAACAGAGCTGTCAGTCTAATTCAGTATAGCTGTCAATACTAAAAACAATACACAGAAGCTCCAACTTAGCCAGTCTCAGAGGTGCAGGTCTGAGGAGGTGTAAATTCTCCACCCAAAAGGAGCACACAACAGGCTGCCTGCTGTTTAACCGGTGATACGTATATTAACAGAGCAGAGGCCTATAATTATATAAATCCTCAAAATATGAGCTATTTACTAGACTATTTGAGCAGTGCAAGTGCTAACTGCCTAAAATGGGCAAAACAAAATTCAGACAAGCAACACAGAAAATGTTGACCCAAGAAAAAGAGTATTCATCTCATGAATTGAAACCGTAAGCCAGGGTCATGTATAGTCCTCTCAGATGTAATTACTGTATTCTAGCTTGTCCTGAATGTGCCTGGTATCCAGGTGGTGATCCATCCCGTGGAAGGCCAGGCATAGAGCAAGTTCATTGGAATTAGTAGTTGGGTAACATTTGAAAATTAGTGGTTTACATGCAGATTAAACAAGACCAGGGTTTTGGGGAGATGTCATACTTTTTTATTACAACAACTTCTATAGTTAGAAAAAACAGGCAAGCTGTTAGATAGACAAGACCACTTCTGGTCTGGAACAGAAGGAGTGTCCAAGCTAAGTACAAGCTGAGAACAATTGCTCTGCTTTTACTTCACTGTGTTAAACAAAGCACCATTAAGACTGATTGGGCACCTCCTAGAGCCTGGGGAGTCATCAAGCTCTGAGTTAAGAAGAAACGGTATTTGGTCCAGCTATGTCAGTATATATTAGTCCCACATATGGCTTCACCAATTTCAGCAGGCAAACAACCATCTTTAACCTAAGCATTTAATGATCTTTTCCATTCAGGAATTGTTTATTTTCAGTAAAAGACAGGGTGGCCTTAGTGGCCAGGATTTTAGGATGAAACTCTGAACCCAGCTCACTATGATGGTTAGAGATGAAACTCTAACCCAGCGGGTCTATNAGCTGTTAGATAGACAAGACCACTTCTGGTCTGGAACAGAAGGAGTGTCCAAGCTAAGTACAAGCTGAGAACAATTGCTCTGCTTTTACTTCACTGTGTTAAACAAAGCACCATTAAGACTGATTGGGCACCTCCTAGAGCCTGGGGAGTCATCAAGCTCTGAGTTAAGAAGAAACGGTATTTGGTCCAGCTATGTCAGTATATATTAGTCCCACATATGGCTTCACCAATTTCAGCAGGCAAACAACCATCTTTAACCTAAGCATTTAATGATCTTTTCCATTCAGGAATTGTTTATTTTCAGTAAAAGACAGGGTGGCCTTAGTGGCCAGGATTTTAGGATGAAACTCTGAACCCAGCTCACTATTCTTCACCCAGCTGCTGGTCTACTGAGTTGGGTCTATCTGTTAGCTTCTGCATGGTTAATGGGCATAATAAAACCAGCCTCCTTGTGAAGTCCTTTGAGATTTACAAAGGGGAAGTGTTACACAGCAGCTATAGGCTTCTTCATTACTATCTTTTTTTTATGTGGTTCCTTTAATACACATTTGGGTTCTGATGTAGATCTTCTGAAGAGGGTGTTACTCTACTGGTGCTAGTAGCAACTCTGCATTGACCAAATGTGACCAGAAGACTCCTACTGCTATCATGTAAGCAGTTATTTCTTTAGACTTCTAAATGTCAGATAAGCTTTTAAATAGGGAAAGGCTATTTGCGTTGAGGAACTACAGAAGTGTCTTCATCTCTGTGGACAGTTACTGTAATGGCACATCCGATCTGAGTAGGCACATGTGGAACCAAATAACCATGTAGATGCTCACAGATTCTCCAACAGATGTACAATATATGTTATCTTTTTCACATTTAAGTAAAACACAGGAAAATAAATACTAAAGCATTTCCCATTACACTGTAATGGATGTGTATGCGCACAGTCAAATGTACAAATGCATAACCCTGCTTAGGCAGAATAGCAAATGTATGTACTATGAACATGTGTAAGTGTGCATACATTGCCATTAAATAGTGCACAATATCTATAAATATATATGGCAAATAAACATTTAGATTGCAAAGGCAAGCAACACTGGATATTCCAGACTGCAGGTTTCCTTAATTAGCCTCTTTGAATATGAATGATGATACAGTTTTAATTACATGATAACATGTAGAGTTTTGTTTTTTTCTTTAACAGATTCTTGTTTCAGCCAGTCAATGGGCAGGCAATTTTTTAACCCTTTTGGTTTTTCTTCCATTTGGTGCTCTGGCCTTGGATCTCATGTTGATGCACATGGTCCAAGTGTTGCACTGAACACAGAAAACATTAGTGCCCTGACAAGCTTTTCTTTCTCAGTTGTTTTCATAACAGCAGCTTAATCTGACCCAAATCCCAGTGAACATATCTCTGCAACATATGGGTGCAAGGTGAGAACACTTTTATCTTCACGGTAGTGTTGCCTTCATGCAAAAGCACTGCATCACAGGCAGAGAAAGGACTAAATGTCAGAATGACAACTTTCAGTGAAAGCTGAAAGAGAGATGTGGGACCTTTCACATGCGCAGCATTTCCCTAGCACTTTCTCCACTCAAAGTACAGAGGTAGTTGACTCCAGCTCTCAGCATTTCTGCATTTCAGGCCCCAGGTGTCTCTTTTTGAGCACCTAGAAAATGAGGACAAGCACTCAGGAGGGAGGAAATTCCAGAATGATGTCATTATGCCTACACATGGGGAGGGGGAAGGAGCTAATCATGCCCAGGCAATCCAAATTCTTGTGTTTGCTAACATTTTAGCATTTGTCTCACAACCCTATGATTCTTTTAGCTGAATTTCTCTGTGTATGTGTATACATATCTCTGTAAATAAATAAGGACATCTGAACTGTGTCTAATCTGCACTGCCTTCTCAGTGAAACTGATTTATTCATGGTGAAACTAATTTTTCATGTGTATGCCCTTGGAAAAAGGCAAGGCAGATGTTGTAATAAAATAATAGAATCACAGAACAGTTTGGAAGGGACCTTAAAGATCACCTAGTTCTGGCCCTCCTGCCCACACCTCCCACTAGACCAGGTTGCTCATATCCCCATCCAGCCTGGCTTGGAACATATCCAAGGACAGGGCATTTGCAGCCTCTTTGGGTAGTGTGTTCCAGTGCCTCACCATCCTTATGGTGATATAATAAGCTTTACTCTTTTTTTTTTCAATTAAATCTAAAGAAATCTAGGGTAACTTGGTTTTAATTGTTCCCAGAAGAGGAAGAAGGGAGAGATCTCCCTTAATAGGTGCTGAGGTATCAATACATCTCCCTGCACCAGCCGTGCCTCAGCCATTCATGTAACTGTGCTTTAGAAGTAGGAACGGGCTATAGGCAGGCAAGCAATTTGACACCCAAAACCAGGGCAATCAAAGACTTCTAGAGGACAGGGATAAATTTGCTTCACTTCCATCTGCAAAACCACTACTAAACTGCAAGTTCTACAGTTGCTGCATCGTCCCTATCTATCACCAAATTATAAATGAGACATTAAAAATATAGCATGCTGCCTTAAAAATATCAAGATTTTCAATTAAGTATTCATTTATTTGTTGTTCGCTGCCTGCAAGTTTTCTCAAAACTTTCCTGTATAAGCTGGCAGGTTGGAAACAGGTTGAAAATGGAAGTTGAAATCCATATGTAAACAGCTGGCTCCAGGAGCTGGTGCCCTAGGGAACAAAAACTTGTAAGGCAAGACTCACAAAACTCTTGTGGGAGATGGCTTCATTAGGTATCTACTATAAGCGTGCCTGTGTGCTTAGATCTGTGCACCACTGCGATCCTATCTGTGTGTGCATATGTACCTGAGGTTAGCAGTAGATTCACTCCCTGCTGCGCTGGTCATTTCTCTCTTCTCACATTTCTCATCTGTTCTTTGGAACTGGGAGTGTCTCTCTCTTTCATTCATTCCCATCTCCACTCATGCCACAGACCAGTGGCAGAGGGACCTTTTTTTACCCCTCCTATGCGTGTACAGTGGGAGAGCTTTTCTCACTGACACTCTGCTGACTCTGTTGGATGTTATCTGTCTTTCATCCAGTGGACAGAGCAATGCGTTTACCCTGCCAAACTGGAATGCCCTGACCTACTCTCTAAAAGCTCTTCTCTGTAGCCTTTCTATCGGGCACACAGGGAAATGTCAAGTGAGGCACCAATGGGAGACATCATGAATACCCTACCTTTTCCTCATTCCAAGTTTCAAGGTCTGAAAAGTCCCTGATAAAGGGGTAGCATTCATTAGTTGTTTTTTTAATTTTGGAAGTACTTCCTCTTCCATGCTAGATTCATCCTCCCTTCCCAGCCTGGGGAGTACATGGTTACCCCTCCTCCATGACATCTGGGGAGCTGAGTTCTCCCTTTCTAGTCACTGCAGTTGCTAGTGGTAGAGGGAGGTTATGCTGAGATTTCCTCATTTTCCCAAGAGGGAAAAGCATATCTGTCCGTGCTAAGGCACTTCCTTATAGTGTGTGGCTAAGCCATGCTCTCCAGCCAAGATGTCAGCTAGCAACATGCACTTTGTGGGCTTCTGAGTAAAGAAGTTCTAGGGTAGGCAATGTGGTGGGAATAGTATGGTGCTTATTACATTATTGAAAATAAAATGCAGCTGCGTGTTACTGTTGGCTGAATGCAACCTGTCAGCACCAACATCTCCCAAAGAAGCCAGGACTGATTGCAGCCAGCCTTCACAGGAGAAGGTGCCAGTAGCCGAGCAGTTGGAGAAGCATGACATGTTGCCCCCTGCCCACTTCCAGGCCATGTTAATGTGGCAGCATTAGAGCAGGGAGTGTTCCTGGAGAAGCACCATGTCACAAGGAACTGTGTGGTGACAGGGAAATTACTCAGAAAGCCCCAAAGGAACTGCAACCCCGGGGCCAGGGCAACATGTGTTCTCTCATGTGATGGAGTGACCCAAGGCACTAGTGGTTCTTGCTATGCCTTGATGGTATGTCAAGCTCCAGAGTCACTTCAAAATAATTTCTCCATAGTCAACGGATTTGCTCATCCTAATTATTAGTTACTGTAACTCAATCTTTTAGGACCAGCTCTATTTTCAAGTCTTCATAGTTCACTGAATCTAGAAGACTGTGTCCCTACCTTCTCAAGATTGTGAGTGGGTTGAGTGCCAGTCTAGGGCATTGGAGAATGAATCATGTTGCTACAGCTGGAATGAGTAAGGAGAGTTAGGTAGGCTTTGAGCCATTTTGGTGCATCACTGTCTCTCCAGCTCTGCTTTTATTATGTTTTGGTCTGGACAAGCTGAACTTCAGACAGACATCAAGGAATGAATGGTTTGCCCTCTTGAATAAAATGAGAACATGTGAGTTTGGTGAGAGAGGGGAAGGGAGAGAGCCATTTGCATAGGTCAGGAAAGGTCATTAAAACATCTGGCAGTAGTAACTGACATGTGTCAAATTTTAGTGTTCATTAAATTCATATTAATGCAAGAATGGCTCTTAAGCTCCAAATGCCACTTTTGGTTGCTGTGTTCTCTGAGTTGATGGTGATGACTTTTCAGAACTGTACCATGCTTGTTTGCTTGCTAGTGGCATCTGACCCAAGGTCATATTTCTATTTAACCCCTTCCTCTAGGTCAAAAGACAAATTAATCTGGTGAGAATTGAATTGGAAATGAGGTGTCTGGATAGCAGGTGTCCCAAACAAGGAATAGCTGCCAGGCTGAAACATATTTGCATCTGTTCTTATGCCATCCAGGAAGTCATTTCTGAGGTCAGAGAGATATTCAGCTGACATCTGAGATGGGAAGTTGCCACAGGGAGCAGAAGTGGCAGGTGCCCTGTGTTAGCAGATTATCTTGCAGTCTGGGGGGAAATGTCTGAGTGTCACTCAGTATAAATGTAGACATTTCCATTTATTGTGCACTTTGCTTTATCTGTGTTTATTAGCAATTTATAATTGTCAAGATGATGTACAATTTCCATCTCTTTTAAAGAGAAGAATCTCACAAATCTTTCTGTTCCTTTTTTTTTTTTTAGAGGATGAAGATGATGAAGAGATGGTGGAGCCAAAAGCACAGGATGACTTGGAGACTGAAAATCAAGACCAAAAGCAGGAAGTGAAAGAAGGTACTTAAAAAAATTTAAAGGATTTTGTTACAGTTTTAAAGGAATGAATCCTGCAAATAGTTATTCTCACAGGTAATTTCTACTATTCAGAACACTGTGAAATCAAAATGGTCAACAGTTTTATTGATTCAGAACCATAGGAGTGGCATAAAAACCAGAAAATTGTATCCCAGTGACCCTGCTGGTAAGTCTGCAAAGCTTGTGAAAGGCACAAATTTTGGCTGTTTAGAAGATACGTGTCCTCATAATATGGGAACAAGCAGAGATTCTTGGATTCCAGAGCTGGTGCTTACTTGTCCTCTGGCTCAAATAACCTGCTTACATGAAAGATTTAAAACGTGAATGCCAGGCATTCCAGCAGCTCCATAAAGTTGGTTGGTCTTTAGAGCTACTTAGAGCCCATAACTGCCTGCCTGCTTGAGAGGGAAAACATAAACATAGTAGAGGTAGACAGAAATCCTCCAGCAGAAAACCATCTCACTGGAAAATGTTGATGGTCAAAATCAAATTTTTTTTTGTAGGAATTGCTCCCAGGAAACTTAAGGTCAAAGCTGAAGCCAGACAGGTCCACAGATTCTCTCCATTTTTCTGGGTTGAGACACTCTACAGGGAGAAAAAAATCAGGTTTTGCTACTACTTTCTGGTGCAGACAAGAGATACGTGTTGAAATGGTATGGATCTGCTGGGTTTCTCATTTGCTTCTCTTGGATCTGCTCTATCTTTTGCAATTAGAAAAAGAATATGAAACTTGTGAATTTTCTAGATTATTGTCTATTCTGGTATGTTATCTTGAACAGTCAATGCTTACCCCTGTGTGGAGTGGGCGAAAAGAACAATTCCAGCATAAGAGGAGAAGAGTTTATTCTCCAGCATTTCTTAGCTCTGTATTGCCACGACTGCTCACAACGCTGTTCACCCTCTTGAAAGCTAACTTCCTTCCTCAGGTAGCATCTAAGTCACTTTGTGCTGAGGTGATCATTATCAAGATGATTCTGTGACCTTGGCTTTGTTTCTCACCATATAATCTCAGTATAGGAAAAATATGGTGTCATTTTAGAGAAAAACGCATGAATTCATTAACTGTGAACACAGCAGTGGATGTCCCTTTCTCATCCAGGGCAGCCTGGCACGGTTTATATCAGTGTTCAGAAAACCCGAGTCTGGTGCCCACATTTACTATCCTCACACACTGAAGTGAGTTGCAGCACCAGCCATGCTATTTTGATTATAAAATTATCTTTCTTCCCTCTTAAAAGCAGCATAGAAATCACCCATGTCATAAGTCCTGCAGTGTCCATTGCTCATTAGGTCCTTGTAGAAACACAGAGGGGGGGAACTCACTCTTCCCACTCCTCATCCTTCTACTTCTCTCCCACCATCCCCAGCCACTGCTGTCTTGGGTGGAGGAGAGCAGCAGTGACATCAAGAACAGGAGTCACACAAGTGTCTGCAAAGACAAAACTGAAGACATAAGCAAGAAATGTAGTGATACAGAAAAAATAATTTTTTCCTGAAAATTACTCTTCCTCCAAAAACTGTGGGTTCAACTGATATATGGACTTTAGCAGTATCTGGACCTAACAGAGCGTCTCTTTTATTAATGACAACGAAAAGCCATAAAAACTGGTTTCACAGCACCCAGTGCATAAGCACTGTCCTGAGTCGCTGAATGTCCATCTAGTATTCAGCTTACAGCTGATCCCATCCCCATTTATTTCCACAGGAAAGTAATGCTGACACTTACACCTGGAAAGAAATCATAAACTCCTGTGTGAAGAGAAGAAAAAATTCTAAATACGTTCCTGAACTGATTTATTTAACTTTTCCATGGGCTTTCAAGTTAGCCTTTTATATACTTTACTGACCAAGCACCACTACAACATCGTTTATTTCTTTGTTGTGTTTAAGTCTCTGGGCAGTGCTCCCTTTCCTTTTCTAGCAGACACACACCCCGCCTCCCCCGCCAGAACATTAGATCAACTGGGCTAGTTTAGCACTAGTCTCAGACACGCAAACTGCGGGCTGTAGAAGCAAGGCAGAGCTTGTTTTAGCAGATCCGGCTTTGTGAAACACTAACACTTGACTGGGTTCAAGGAAGAAGAAAACATGCTCATTGCCTGATAGAAAGTGAACTTGACTTGCAGTTCACGTTGTTGCAGATGGATAAATTAGTGGTGTTGCTGGTGACTGGCATTAAATGCAGTGACTCAAATGAAGCAGTCGTCCCCAAATGGGCAGGGAACGGAGTCACATTTTTTAGCATTTGGTGTCGTTCTCTTCCTGGTGGCTTTAGCCCTTTTGCCAACAAAATCCCATTTTCCTCTCTGTTGTAATCGCCCTTCTCATGTTCTGAGCAACATTCAGAGTTTGAAGCCATCGTTTGTGTTTCATGGAAGTGATTAAAACCATGTTACAAGTCAAACAGGAGTTTAGAAGAACATTTCCTGTCGGTGCTGCACTCTCTGTGCCTACTCAGAATTAATAGCTTTTCTGCAAATTAGCACATAATGGGTTAAAAGCATGTTTATGTTGGCATTAAGTACTCTGGCTTCTTTTTCTCTGCAAGGCAAGACAATATTTTGCAAACTTTTAAAAGAATCTCTAATAGATATTATAGTGGCGCCATTCACACTGCTATATAGTAGTTAAGGCTGTGTCAGCACTTCCATTATGAATCCTGTTTTTCAGGGATTTATAACCCAGCCGTAAAAATTTGCTCTGGGCTGAAATTTGGTTTCAGCTCAGGGAGCACATTTTTTAACAGATTAAAAAAAATCAGCATGGCCTTTTTTGAGTTATAGGAGTGTAATAAAAAAAAAAAACATGGGAGAGAGAAGTGCTGGGACAGAAAGACAGGCAATTTTTTCATTAATATAACTCAAAAATAGGTCAGGATAAAAAATAAAGCTTGAATCCAGTCTGTTCTATCTCCCACTTCCCAAGCCAACAAGACAGGAGTGCTCTGTTTTTATAATGGTATTTTAAGAGGAAATGTGATGGGTTTTTTTTTCTCTGTGGTTTATAGGTAGTCCGATTTAAGTCTTCAGACATTTATTGCATGCTTAATTTCCTTGTCCCTGTGCACACCCCGGAGTTGTTCTGTGGGGTTTTGTGAGATTATTCAGCAGGCATGGCTGCTTGCAGGGACTGACTCTAGTTGTGGATCTGTTTCGGCATCACCGTAAGGCTCAAAATACACCTGCAACAGGGCAGCATGCCTGGCCCACCACCTCTGGCAACACTGCAGTGCCATGGAGGAGCTAAGGGCAGAGGAGCAGTTTGAGATCCTCAGAGTGTTTCTGGAGTGGGAGGTGAAAACCAGGCTTGTTGACCACTTGAAGCATATGATCCCTTGGGACCATCCTGTGTTTCTTCCACAGGGCTGCCTCTTGTCACCCATGTCTCAAGTGCATAGTGTCCCTGCCATCCTTGGAAGAGCTGAGTGTGGGATACCTGCTGGTGAACGGGGCTGGGCTCTGCCTTTTCCCAGCCTCTCCTGACCACATAAACAAGCAACTGGTCCCAAACTGTGGCATCAAGTGGGTTGGGGCTTTCCACCACCAGAGAGCTCTGGAGCTCCACCTAAGGCGCCTCTTTGTGTCAGTAGAAACCACATGAACAGCGGGACGGGATGGGTCTTGAAAGTAGACCACAACCTGCATTTATCTGAAGTCATGGATATATCCACAGAAACTTTCATGAGGCTGTGATGGGGGAGGCTGGGATCTGCAGCTTCAAAGTACTGCTGTGCCCCTCTCTCAGCCTGGCCCCTTGCATGGGGCTCGGATGTCCACACTGTAGGCTGTGGTGGGAGAGGTGGTTCAGCTCTTGCCAGCTCAGGCATCAGTACTGGAGGAGCAGGACAAGGTTGCTGTCTTTGCCTCTGTGATGTCTTTGAGGTTCCTAATAGCCTGTAACACCACAGTTTCACTGCCAGCACCAACACCACAGTGAGATCAGGTGTGCTGACCCATCCTGACAGCCCAGCGCAGGCATCCTCAGAGATGTTGCTCAGAGTGGCCCCTGGAGAAACACAATCAATGGGAATGGCACCATCTGGCACAGCTTCAAATTTAAGGCTCCAGGCCCTGCTACTCCAGAACTGAAAAATCCCTAAATGCACCTCAGATTCTCCCTTAACCTGTTCAGCAATTGTGCCACGCAGGGATTTGCGTTTTAAACCCAACACAACCAGGCACATACCAAGCCAGGATACGGCATGTATCGAACCTGATGTGAAAGTGAGAAGCCCAAGAAAAACAGGAGCACCACAGGCTATATCAGCAGACAAGGACTAAAAGCTGCTGAGAGCCCCTTAGCACCTTGTCGTTCTCATGCTGTACATTTCTACCATCCTCAATCATCAGCACATCTACAGTTGACAGGGGTTTAAATACACACTGCAAGAAATTATGCAGCTCTTAAAAGGGTTCTGCTAATCTCCTTCTGTCTCTCATTATATCTCTGGGCTCATAACAAGGCTGCCTCCTGGTTTTATTAGTTGCCCATTCATTCATTTACTCTTTCTGTTCTTTTCTTTTTTGCCTTCAATAGGGTTTATTTCTTTTGTGAGGATTTTACAATTGCTAAGGTTTCAGGATAATATTTTTTATATTCCATTATATCTGTTAAATGAGAGTCTTTTTACAGTTTTTCATCTATTTTGGTTTGGTTTGGTTTTGTTGTGTTGTTGGGCCTTTTTAATAGCTTTTTGGCTTCTTTGGAAAAAGACTGAATTCCTAGTATTTAAATATTTATGAATTTGATTCTGCACTGTTATCACAACTATTTATATAATATTTATTACAAAACTTGCTTCTGCCAGATAAGAACAAGTCTGCAGAATTTTTTATCTTAGTTTCTAAAGATCCAAGGAAATATTGTAATATCAAATTATTTTTTTTGTTTTCTCCAAGTAAATTTGTGGACAAAGGACCTGATGTGAAATACAGTGTTTCTGAGCATTGTGTTAAATCACATTAAATAATAAAATGCTCTTATTTTTTCAGAAATAAGTGTTGAACAAATATGTAATTTTCATGTCACATTCAATTTTTTTTACATATTCTAGACCATTTTGCTCATGCACAAGCTTACAATGTCTTTCATTAAGGCTATACCTTGCATTTTCTTCCCCTGCGGTGTCCTCCATGCATATATTAACTGCACAGTGTTTTAATTTTAAATGTAAATTCCATTTTATTTTGTACGGTACTATACATTAACATGAGTACAGGGCTTCTTTGGTACATGTTGTTATGACCCTAGAGCCACCTGGGAAGCACTTTCCTTGTGGGTACATGATTCCATCGATGTTTCAGTGGGTCTGTGGACAAGCAGGATGCCCAGTGGCTCTGTTAGGCAGAATGTGGTGGATTTACCGTGGGTCCTCCTGCTGTGTGGGGCCACAGATGGGTTCAGCTCCTTCGGGTGGGAAGCAAAGCACAGGCACAATAGTTCATTATGAAGCCACATATAGTATAGAAACAAGCGCAAAGTGTAGGGCTTCCCTTGCAGGAGCATTCATTGTGCTCCAGGCAATAAGCACGTAAGCTTTAGCACTGGCAAGCTAAGCATCCCACTAGGCTTTGCTAGACACAGAAGGTTAGATGTGGGGTTTCTGCTTCTTACACCAGGGAGAGCAGATACTTGAAGGCAAATGCTGTGTTCCCATAGGGAATTTCTAAGATACTGTCACATTGCATAGGTGTCTGTGACAAAACAAAAAATACTTTGATCAGATACTTATGTTTCTCAGAGTTTTCCTTGAAGAGAGCCTGAGTCTCTTGAAAGCTGAGATCAAAGTAACTGTAAGCTCCCAGATAGGAAGAAAAATTGCAGAAAATTACATAGGTACTTTTTATTTCATTTGAGGTAATGGACAGACAGGGGAAGGAACAAGGGGAAATGGAAGTGGCTCTCAAAGATAAATGTTTAGAAAATCTTCATATTTGAAACAACATGCCTGTCTGGTTTGGGGTTTTTGCTTATGCTTCATGTATTTGCAGTAGTTACAGCAATGTTTTACACTGGAAAAAGTAATGATGTTAACATTCTTGTAAGAAGAGATTGCTCAAATAAAACTTCAGAGGCAGCCGAATGAAAGAAGAAAATAAGGTTAAAATATGAAGCTTAATATCGCCAGGGGGCATCTGGTGTGTCAGTCAGATGAATGAGGTAAGCTGATTTATGCCCCACAAACTTTAGCCGAGGTGTTTCTGATGCCGAAGAGGGTTTAATAGACTGCTGGCCTCCCACAGATCATTGCTAACAACACGGGAGATTTTGCTGAGGTAGAACTGCAATCATGTGTGTCTCCATTGCTTGTGAACACTCCACAGCTTCCAAGCTGTTTATTTTTTGCCTTTTCCCTTTCTATTGATTTTTGGTTGTATTTTCTTTGCTAGTTATGGTCGGCAAATGGCCAAGTAATAATTTTTTATTTGCAAGCTGTAGAGAGGATTTGATTTAGCAAATCATTTTTACCATTTGGAGCAGTTTAAAATGAGTTTTCCAGTTGCCTTTGACATTACTTTTCTACCCTTTTATGCCATTTTGCTGCATTGTCATGCTTGTTGTCTTTGATTCTCGAAAAGCAATGCCTTAGTGGTGACAGTGGGATATTGCCTCATTACAGGCTTCCTTGCCAGATGAGTTTCCTTAGTGCCAATTACTATTCAGCAGTGGATGCTGCAATAGGTCAACCTGTACATTTTGCTAGTCATTTTTTTTGCTCACATGCGTTGCTTCTGTCTAAAGCACTTAGAGGCAAATTGTGCTCCCACCTTGGTAATTGTCACTCTGCTACTCAAGGGACTTTGCGGGGGTATGTAGATGTTCCCTGGATATGTGGAGCTCCACAGGGACCAGGCTGTAGGAGGCATAGGGCCAAGGCTGTAGGAGATCATCAAAGGCTAAAGTTTCTAACTTCTGAGCTGTTTTGTCTCCTTAGGGCCAAATTGCTCCTCCATCTTTTGCATTTTTCCTACCTTCTATATTTAGCCTAGGTGTAGTGAAGAGATATAGTCTTTCAGAGCTAATGCTTTAACCAGTTGAGGCAAACCTAAGCGTGGTGAAAACAGCCTCTCCCAACCACAGGGAGTGCTCTGAAAGCAAGTACACTGAAAACTAGGGAAGCTGAGTACTGCAGTAATGCTGAACATGTCACTGCTCTTGCCTACTGTGGAGTTGAGGCAGTTGAGGCAACTTTCAATCCATCCTTGCTTCTGGGGCTGGTGGCAGCACTGTACTTCAGCACTGAAGTTCACGAATCTTGTGTGAACCATGGGAAAATCAGACAACCACATCTCCCTGATAGATGGAAGAAGCTGTGTGGCACGGCAAAGTGACTGGAAAATAATTTCAAACTGCAACTTTAAACTGTGTCACTTCTTGTTTAATTAAACATTAAGCTATGTATGACAGGGCTGGGAGTTAAACTTTGATGTATATTGAGTCTTTGCTAGGGCACGATGCTGAATTATCTTTTTTGGCTGCTGGTAATTTAACCCAATATGGCCTAAGCAGACTGCACAAGTAAACACCTCAAATCTGGAAAGCCAAATGCAGACCTTTGATCATCAGTAAAACTCTGAGTCTTTTCAATTTTGCAATAAATCTGTTTATGATAAGTTGTTTGTGTACCAAATTATAATTTAGAACAAAATTCTCTGTTAGTGTAATTCCTATGATGTCAACAGAGCTTTTCATGCTGGGAATTTAAGCTAGTTGCAAGGTTGGTTTGGTGTAACTGTGAGGATGCTAATAACATTTATTGAAACGTAAGTAATTCTGACATATAACTAAATTGATGGCTTAAAAGCAGATGTGGGAAAAGGCATAACTGATAGACAACATTGCCACAATATCAATACTGCTACTGTAACTGAGAGCAGAATTTTACACCATAGCAATAGCAGCATCCCAGTTTCCTTTCCCTCTCATGCTCATGTTTGATTTGGAATTTACCAACAGGTCATTAAACTGATGGAGACATAGCATTGGTGCACTCTTCAAAGACAGTATTTTCAAATTAAAAAGGCCATACTGGAAATATCGGTTTGGAAGTAAAGGTTTAGCATCTCTGCATATGTATAAAGAAGCAACTTCATCTCGTGGGGGCCAGGATATCTTGACTGGTGTCCAAGTCAGCTCCTACCCCCTCCCAGGGCAGCTTTGCCCATGGTTCAGTGACATTGGTTAATCTGGCTCTTAGGATTCCTCTGCAAGAAATAAAGCTGCCTTAAAGAAAATGGTTTCTGGTCAGCTGCTTTTGATGTTGCTGCCTCAGAGAGTATGTTTGTTAATTTACTTCATTGCTTCACAAAAGCTCCAAAGCAAAGAATTTATCAGTGACACCAAGGAGAAATGCAAAGAAGTAAAGGGAGAGATTATGTGAGCCCTTTTCATACAAAGAACTGTAGTATAAATTAAGAAGATTATTTTATCTTTGGCTTCTCTGACAGGTCCCCTGTTACATAAGTGTTCTGCTTTTTCAAGTTAGGTATTGCCTAAATGTCAGTCACAGCCATTTCCTGAAATAGGAACACTGAGTTTATTTAATTTGGAGGGTTTAAGTATTTTCCATTTCAGAATAATAAATATATAAGATATAGGATCTCTTCTATGTAAATGCTACATTCTGGGAATATGCAGCAGTATGTTTAGATATACTAAAAAATTCTTAGTCATGATTTTAAGAGTAGAGCTTTGATTTTTGTCCTGACATTACTACGGCAAGCTTTCATGTCAAAAGAAGCCCACTGAAGATGTTGATTCATTGGGAAAGGGGTGAAATGTCATACTTTTAACTACATCTATTCATTTTCCAAGCTCCTCCCAGAGAACTGACAGAAGAAGAAAAACAGCAAGTTCTCCATTCAGAAGAATTCCTGATATTTTTTGACCGGACAATACGCGTAATTGAGCGAGCCTTGGCGGAAGATTCAGACATCTTCTTTGACTACAGTGGCAGAGATGTAGAAGAGAAAGATGGGTCAGTTTAGGGTTTGTTTGCTTTTGTAAAATAATCTTTATTAAAAAAAATATTTCCAATGTCAGGAAGCCTTAGTTTTAAAACTAAATGTAACATTTTCATAATTAAGAAAAGTTTAAAACCTCTCTGGGAAGGCCTGGGTCACTTTGTTACCCTAAATTATTTTTCAAAGTAGCTTCATGCTGTATTGCTCTGTTTGTTTGTTTTTTAGTTTGACATATTATGCAGGTAGTTTAATTTCTTTTTTCCTTTTTTTTTTGGATGAAATTTCAGATTCTGAAGGAAAGCATTAATAACTGAAATGGATAAATGTGTGTACACACATGTATGTGTAGATGCGCATGTGTACATTCCAGTGTGCTTATATCATGATATTTTCACAAATTCAAATTGCTGTTGTTTATGTTATGCTAATGCCTCAGTTCTGTGATGGATCCCACTGTGCTATGCATTGCATGCATGAAAATGATAGTCTCCCAAAATGTTTGCAATCTAAATGCATAAGATGAGAGGTGACAGGCTGTGTATTCATCAATTGATAGGGGAGTAGAAGTAGCAAAATTTGTTAGTCTGAGAGGAATTATTTAGATTTCAACAGCTGTGTATCTGTTGAAGCCTCATGGCAAATCAATAGCTTTGTTGCACTGAAGTTACTGGAGGTTACCCTGGTGCATCGCCCCTGTGACCAGCTAAATGCATCAGTGTGGCAGTGTTGGTCCAGCACTGAGCTCCAGCCCATCCTAATGGTGTCAGAAGACATCCATCTCCATCACTGGGAGGAGGTGCTCCAACTTAAAGATTTCAGGAACCAAAAATTAGAGATTCAGTTTTAGCTTGGTGATGAAGATTCAGAAAAGGTGGAGATGAATGCCAGGGCCAGATTTGGTCCTGAGAGACAAAGGCAGCAGAGGTGGCCCAGGGTGACCCAGAAGAATCAGGAAGGCAGTGGGAAATTAAGAAAAGTGGGTTTGCGAAACAGATGTAAGATTTGTTCTTTGGTGTGGATTGGTTATCAGCAAGACAGTCAGAGAGAGCAATTAAATGAAGGTGGCAGATTTCCCCAAGCTGGGCAGAGATTTGAGAAGCAGTAGTCAAAAACTTTTACATTGCTTTTCACAGCATTTGAATCTTGGTACTTCAAAAAGTGTCACTTTGTTTGAATTCACACAGAGATGTTCAAGCAGGAGCCAACCTTTCCTTTAACCGTCAGTTTTATGATGAGCACTGGTCAAAGCATCGTGTTGTCACCTGTATGGATTGGTCTCTTCAGGTAAGAAGCAGAAGTTGGTAGTACAAACTAGAATGTTGTATTAAAACTAAAGGTTAACAAACCTACTAAGATGAAGGAATCTTTACTTTTCCTCCCCAATCTGTTCGTTCAGCACAGGACAAAAGATTTAAAATTAAACCAAGTAAACATAATTTACTAAATATGTAGCAATTGATTTAGTAAGTAGTTATAAACAGTAATTTAAAAAAAAATTTAAGAGTTGTGAGGAATAACAAATATTTTTCTAATATACTTAAAACTCAGAATATCTGAATAACTTGAAAAGATTGAAAAGGTGTCTTTTGAAAAATGTTGGGTCCTCTCTTGGGCAATGGAAGAGGAGTCTGCAGCAGGCCAGGGGACGTGCTAAAGCAGCGTGCCTGGAACATACCCAGTTGCTGTGCACTGCAAAGCATTGTCATATTGCAAAATAAAACTGATGATAGAGCTGCTTAAACTTCCTAAAACAAATACACCCTCATCAGCAAAGCACAGAAAACAGGTTAATTAATTACTCCATTGGAGAGCTGGGGTTAGCATGTTCACACATCATCACAGGTTCTGTCAAATTCATTTCGTGCCAGGTTCACTCCAGCTTCCCTCATCCTCTCTGCTTCATGCTTGCTAGCCTGTTCCACAGTTCCAGGCTGGAGCAAAGCAGCTAGTTTTCCTGGAAGGGAAACCAAGGAGACTCTACTCCATGGTCCACAATACGGCTATAATGAAACTGCTCCAGGAGGACGCAAGCAATTTGCTTAGTTGGCTCCAAATCCACCTCAAGTGTGCCCTGGTGTGTCCAGATCCTGGTGTAGGTAGCAAAGATACTACAGAAGTATCTCAGTGTAGTGCTAAGAGCAAGCTTTGCTTAGACTAATCGTAGAAGTAGCTGTTCTTCCTGCACCATGTTAGATGTGCAGGTGGACACAGCCTGTGTTTAAGGCCAAGTACAGAAATGTTGTGTGCAGGCTGGAGAGAGGAAGTGGATAAAGAGCACAGTAACTCTCACATCCATTCTTCTCTCCTTCCTCTTGCAATGGCAGCCGGGCTGCTTCTCAGGTGAGGTGGCAGCTGACTGCACTGAGGATGTGGCGGGCAGCAGATTGGAGAGGAGTTGGAGGGACCCACTGAGTGTTGCTGGTAGGCTGTGCAGCTCTAATTGTGGTGCAAAACAGCCAGCTGCAGAGGGGCTTCTTGTAATATCCAGCTCTTGCCCTGTGTGTGAAATAAAGGCTTTATCCCTTTGCTTTTGTATAAAATATCATCCTAACAACAGGTATGCACTGATGTGATGTGGGTGGCCTTTAAGCACATATGGATTTCTACAGAAATCAAATATAAGCCTGAGGAAACACTTATCTTAGGTTGTTCACTTGTTCAGGGGCTGGAAATAACATGGAATTCTTATCTGATATTTTCCTAACAGGCAGCTCTTACTGTATTCCCAGGGCAGCAAGTAAAAAAGCCGCCTCAGAAGAGCACTGCCAAATATAATTGCTCAGCCCCTGGGGCTCCCAGGCTTGTTCTGCTTCCCACCTCTTTGTTCCAGGGTGGCCCCTCCTGCCTTTCCCTCCATTAACTCCTCACACTCAGCTCCCTGGCAGCCCACTGGGGGCTTCCCTGCCCCAGCAGCAACTCTGTGTTGGGGGGACTTCTGTGTCCTTCCCCACTCTAGCTTGGGAGGAGGGACTTACCTCCTCTCTTGTCTGCTTTGAGGCGTATCGTGCGGCAGGAGCTGGAACTGGATGGAGGTATTTCACATAACAGCCAGCTCTGCTTCTCACCCATGCTCCAGGACATGGCAGTGTCCAGTATGCCAAAGGATAACTTGGATAATCATGGGAACTGCAGAACATGTTGCTCAATTTTCTGCGATAAAACTGTTGCTGCAATACAGCCTGGAGGCAATTAGAAGCTTAATCAAACAAAAGACCTTCATGCATTGATTAAGCAAGTTATTCTGCTCCCAGTCACATTTAAAATGCAGTCCCAAACATGAGGGATCATTCATACCATTAAAGCTATCCCACTAGCCCCTTGATTCTTTTGCTGCAGAGCAAAGGGAAAATGGCTTAGATGGTTCACTGAAGATCTAAGGGAAAGGCCCAACAGAGTATAACCACAGAGAGAGAGATGGATCACCTTGCTTTGCCCATGAGGAAGTGACTTAGCTTGTCTAAAGCCAAGAAAGCCACAGTCTCAGGGGTACTGCCATGGCTCTCTTGACTCTCAGGCCACAGCCTTGATTGCTATTTCCCACAGCACCATTTACATGTTGTTTTCAGTTGTAGTCACAGGACAGCTGGGCACCTGGTGAGGACTGAAGTTCTGTAAATGCAGTGAGACTGAAAGAAGCAGCGAGTGTGCAGTCCCAGTGTGGATCTATGGTGCTGCACTTAGCTCTGTTTTTAAGAGTCCAGAAGACTCATAATGGTGTTGCTTAGCTAGGTATGACTCCAGCATCTGTGTAAACTTGAAATTGTATTTCCAGTCAGATGCATAGACTGTGATTGCAAAGCCTACATATAGACCAGTAAGATTTGAGCCAGTGTCTGTTCGCGGCCAGACGTGCTGCCAACCACAACATGCTTGCTAAGCTTTCTAGGAGCGTGAAACAACACCATAGTGCCTCTAAACTGGTGCTTCAGACCTGATCAGGTGCCCTAGCTGTCTGCAGTCATGCTGATGGAAGGGCTTGTGGCTTCTGCCTGCCAAGGTATCTGCTCCTTCAAGACTGCAGGCTCAGGTGCTAATGATACCTAACTCATTCAGCCAAAATGAGATGCCCTCACAAGAGCCTATTGTGCATGCTGTTTATTTGGACCGGGCTCATTACAGGATGAAAAGGTTCAAAAGAGAAGCTGAGCCCACTGTTCAGAAGTGGCTGTAATCTCTATCATGGAAGAAAAGGAAGAGTGAGTCAAGGTGGATGAGAGCAGTAGAGGACAGGCTGGACATCCTCAGCCCCATGATGAATTATCTAAGGAAGTGTGCACAAAGAGGCAAAGAAGAGCTGCTGATGACAAAAGTTAGAGTTGTGCACATTATTTCTTCCACAGGGATTTTGAGAACAGAGAGGTTTGAACCCCAGTAATAATGATATAAAGAGTGATTTTTTAAATTATTTTTAAAACTCCTGGTTTGGACCAAATTCAAAGCTCCCAATATCACTACTGGCAGTTTTGTTGTCCCATGTCCTTTATATCTACAAGATGCAATGTTCCCCTGTAAAGTGGTGAATGGTTTGGCAAGAATTTACTGGGGAAAAACAAAAAGTGACGATGATTTGTGGAGATAAATAAGAAATTTTGAGGGAAAGCATTCCTAGTTTTAGGGGGTGGGGGTCATCTGGAGTTTAGGCTGATGGCCTATTGATCTTCAGAAGCCACATAGTTTTCTCTAGATATGCCATAAGGTCCTCTGCCTTACTTTGACCACTTAGAGGGAAAGATGGAGTCTGACAGAGGTACCTAATGTCAAACATGACAGTGGAGAACCAGGTGCTATTGTATAGGCAGAAAGTAATTTATGTTTCAAGGGAAATTTTTACTTCTTATGGTTTTTGAAACCGTACAAGGTCATCAACAGCATGTGAAAATCTGATTGGTCGTGTGTGTGTATAGATGTATATATGTGTCTGTTGCATATCTACTTCTATACATCAGTGGATAAAGGGTGCACAAGAAAATCTGGATCTGTTTTTAGAGTGCTCATTGCATCAGCCTTACTGAGTCAGTGGAATTCAAGGTCACCCTGTGCTTTAGACGATTAACTCAGCAACTTGCAAAATTGAACTTCTGAGAAGAAAATGTGGTTTTTTTTGCTATTTGAATCATCAAGAAGAGTTTTAAAGTTGATTATACCTGCAAATGAATAGAAAGAGTGCATAATGAAATAGGAAAGAATAGCTTTGGGGGATGCTGAAAAAAAATGTGAATTTCAGAATAAAAGCAAGTCAATGCTGTGGTCGTAATGCATTTAATATCAAAATCAGTTAAGAAATAGTTAAGCAAATACATTAGAATTACTTGATCTTTCAGATCTTTCCTCTGCCTTGCTTTTCATTTCCTTTATGAATGTCCTGCTAGCTGTCTTTTCTGGGAATTACCTGCAGAAAATATCATTGCTTTTGTGGTATCTGAGAATAAAGGGCAAGGAGCAAGAGCTTTAAGAATGTCAGGGGCAAGTAAAATATAAAACCAAACCCAAGCTGAATAGTGGGATTTGACTGGTGTGTATTATAATTAAAACCAGATGTTGCACTGTTAGTGCAGATTATTTCTGTCTCATCTGATTTTGCATAGGCTCTTCATCATCCATCTTATTTTGTTTGCTTTTTCTTTTTCTTTCTAGTATCCCGAGTTGATGGTTGCATCATACAACAACAATGAAGATGCTCCACACGAGCCTGATGGCGTAGCCTTGGTATGGAACATGAAGTTCAAGAAAACCACACCGGAATATGTTTTCCATTGTCAGGTAAGACTGAGGAAGCCATTCATTTCATGCTAAAGAAAACAGAGTTTACTACATGGTGCATCTTCCCACTGTTTATATGAAGAGATTTAAGTTAAAAATAGGCATTTTTGGAAAAAGTACAAGTTTCAGTCCAGTGTTTTTAGAAGGCAATCAGGCTTCTCAAACAATACTCAACAAAACAATACTAACAGCCTGTCACAGGGCTGCGTGTCATTCTTTGTCTATTTAAAACAGTGCCTCAGAGATTCAGTTTATAAAGCCCTCGCACTTATGAAGTAACTGTGGTGTACCACTTCCTCACCCAGGCAGCAACATATGCTTTCCCACCCACGTTAGCTTCCTCGCATCCTCTGCACTCCAAGCTGCCTACCCCTGCCTTGGTTCTGCTCAGTATTACGTTTTGCCTTGAAAACTGGGAAGTACACTTTGCATTTCTTCAGTTTGATAAAAATGGTCTTGATTACAAGGACTACTGTACCCTTTCCTGTTTGACTGTCCTTTAGGTTATCAAACCAGTATTTCTCTTCACTCAATGCTACTTTATGATCATACTATTTTAGAAGTTTATGCACAATTCAAAAATAGTTGAATGTTTTATTTCTATAGGTCTGTTTACTCCTCTTTTGCCTCTGCTTTTGTGCATAAAATGGCACAGCCTCATACTGCCATAAATGTTCTGCTTGCTGGCTCTATCTCCGTCAAACTGTCCAAACTGTGGAACAAGGCTTGGGCCAGATTACCAACCTCTTCATTAATATCCTTCTGTGGTAATCAAATACAGGACAGTGGTATTCAAAAGCCATATGGAAAAGTTTCAGCAAGTAAAGCTTAACAATCAGAGATTAGTAAAATGCAGATTACTCTGTGGTAAAAATTGCTTCTCTTGGAAGGATATGTATTACCTGGCTAATTGTGTAAGCTAAGTGTCATTTTACATTCAAGGACCAAACATCTTTTTGAACTAAGTTTATGTTTGGACTTGGGTACATTATCAGATGGAACATAGTGGGAGGGAGTTGCTGGAATTGAAGTTACTGCTTCAACCCGATTAAGTAACCTTTAATTCTGGGCATGTTTTTCTAATTTGCTATACTGAAAAACAACTTCACAAGGAGTCTAGTCCTGCATAGCAAATATACAATACAGATTTTTACATATATATATATACACACATATGTGTGTACGTATTACCTTTGAAATGAGAACTTGTATTTTTCTGGATATCATATTCAGAAGACTGATGTGTTCTTTCATATTGCTTAAGATCTTAGATCAGATCCCATGTACAGATTCTTCTAGGATGTACATGCAACTTAATGTTTTGAACAAAATATTCAAGAGAAGAGATTGCCATTGCATTTTCAGGGAGAATAATTCTTAACCTAAATTGATTTTTCAATATAATAACCACATTCATAGTAGGCCTTCTGAGTACACAAAGGGGAGGTTGACTGCAGACATAACAATGTGCTTCATTAATTAAAAATTTTATCTAGTTTAAAAGTAGGTACATTTAAATAGGGGAGGTATGACTCATAAAATTGAAAGCACTGAGACAGGCTATATTATCCAGCAGAAAAACACGCATAGCCAGAGATTCATCCTGGCTGAGCTTCTGTCTAATTCTCTAATGCCTCTTTTCAGAACTGGAACCTTAAAACCTGTGAATTAAGAGACACATATGGCACTGTGCTTTCACATGCCTCCTAGTTTCATCATCTTTCAGTTAAATGATATCAGCTCTTCTGTCCCTGAGAAATATTTATTTTCTTGGTCAAACTGCCCACAGATAATTTGTATTATAATTTTGTTACGAGTTGGAATCATGTTTGAACTACCACTATGGGGTTTCTGACACAGGGAATATCTTCTTCATCTCAGATTAGATGTGAATACCCACGTGAAATTAAATGGGGAAGCAAAAACATGAGATTTTGTCTCTTGAGCACAGGTTTTAGTCTAACTGACTCAGATGGAAAATAAGAAAAAAATTGTCTTAGCTCAGAGCCTGGAATTCAGTTCTGTAGATCATCATGTTACTCTGTTAGTGAAAACGAACTGTATTATTAGTCAGCTCCATATAATTTATATTACCATTTTGCAAGAGAAACATTCCCTTATTCAGCTCTGATTCAGTCATTTCTTTAGGTATTCTGTGAGACAGGCCCAATTTTTCTTTTTCAATACATGACCTTATAACGGGTCCAGCCGAGCAGCTAGAGGTGAACACACACCTTATCATTACAGCTAGGTTCCCCAGACATGACAGACTTTGGGTGTATCTATTTTCCCAATAGACCGCTATTTTCCCTTCCAAAGACTTTGGATTACCTTAATTGCATTACCTTAATAAATACTGTGTGGTGATGTTTAATGTATCTTTTGCCTTTCAGTTTTGGGCTCAGGTTGCCAGAATCCAGGGCTTCAGCTAAGGTTGTCTAGCAGCCATGACAGACAATGATGCAAAAATTTACCAGTTAATTTTTTTTTTTTTTCTCAATCCTAATCAGCAAAATGTTAGATTTCACTATTCAGATATAAGGGATGATGTGTTCTTTAAATGTTTATCTTAGCTGTCATCACTGATGATCTTACAGTTTTGCCCAATTTAAAGTCATATTATGTTGTTGGCTCATTAATATAGGGTAGGTGGGATTAAATTTCATGGTGCTACAAATGCTGGGTTCAATTTTAGTTAATATGCACAAAGGGAAAAATGACTATCAGCCAAGTGGGACTTGTTTACTCATTAATTCACGTGAAATGCCATGTGATCTATCAAATCCTTTCTAAACAAAACAGTCCTACTGGCTTCTACTCTCTCCTCCTGTGGAATATTTCTTCTACTTGCTTTATTTTTTACCTTCTTTAGGTTTTTATATTTGTACCTGACCCAGTGTTGTGCTGGCAGTACCTTAGCTGGGATTCCCACAGATTTTTTCCTCAGTAGCTCATCATACATCTCTTTACCACAAGGTTAGAAATGGGAAAAGAAGGAAAAGTAAGGGATTGGGCAATTTGTTCATTTGTTTTCCTATGGAAGCAAAAAAATGTCTTAGAAGCAAAATCAAAGTGGAAGGGTGATATAATTTGCCAAAGGAATGAACACTAAATGCTTTTCTTAGGTAGTGAGGAATAAATTGAGCATGCGGTTAATACTGCAGATTGCAGACTGGGAACGTTCTTGTAGGGAAGAGTCAGGGATGTACTCTTCCCCCACACTGGAGCATCACAAACTCAGTGCATTCCAAAGGCAAAACCCAAGCCTTTCAGAAGTACTTGTATGAGGCACTGCGGATGAGTCATCCCTGGTTGGGTTGGTTTGGCAGTATCCACAGAGGGAATGAATTCCAGCAAGGACATGGAAATCACATTGACTTTCCCTTGGTTTGGTGGGAGAATTTTAAGCAGTGGTTCACACTGCTTCTCTCAGCTACTGTTGGTCTGCATTTAGGTGGGGATGACAAAACCAAAAATAGTATGGCACGGCTATTGATGATATTACTCAACATGAGCTCAATCCTTTACAGATTTATGCAGTGCATGGGACTGTCTTTGTATGTGAACATTCCTGTACTATTGGTTGATAGAGTAGTGTTAATTACATTTCTCAGTCTTACTGTCTTTCTTAGAAAGCACTTATATGTCTATAATGCATTTTTTTTTCACTGAGCAAACAAATGAAAGTCTACATTACCCATTAATTATGAGGATTATTTCTGATGCAGTGCCCATTGTTTATGTTCTGCCCATGATGTTGTTTCTGTTCCCTGTGGAACTGATCTGACCAAGTTTCTGGATGACACTAAAATGTGTGGTGTGGTCGACACACTGGAGGGAGGGGATGCCATCCAGAGGGACATTGACAGGCTTGAGAGGTGGGCCCATGCCAACCCCATGAAGTTAAATGAGGCCAAGTGCAAGGTTCTGCACCTGGGTCGGGGCAAAACAAGCACAAATACAGGCTGGGAAGAATATAGATTGAGTAGTCCTGAGGAGAAAGACTTGGGGATATTGGTTCATGAAAAGCTCAACATGAGCCAACAATGTGCAAGAACAGTCCAGAAAGCCAACCATATCCTGGTCTTCATCAATAGAAACATGGAAAGCAGGTCAAGGGAGGTGATCCTTCCCCTCTACTCTGCTCTCTGACCCCACCCGGACTACTGCATCCAGCTCTGGACCCCCCCAACAAAAGGACATGGACCTGTTGGAGAGGATCCAGAGAAGAGCCATGAAGATGATCAGAGGTCTGGAACACCTCTCCTAAAAGGACAGGCTAACAGAGTTGGGGCTGTTCAGCCTAGAGAAGAAAAGGCTCCACAGAGACCTCATTGCAGCCTTCCATTATCTGAAGGGGGTCTGTAAGAAAGCTGAGAAGGGACTTTCTGCAAGAGCTTTTAGTGATAGGACAAGGGGTAGTGACTTCAAACTGAAAGAGGATAGATTTGGATTAGAAATTAGGAAGACATTCTTTACTCTGAGGGTGGTGAGACACTGGAACAGGTTTCCCAGGGCAGTTTTGGATGCTCCATCACTGGATGTGTTCATGACTAGGTGGGATGGGGCCTTGCACAACCTGGTCTAGTGGGAGTTGTGCCTCTCCATGACAGGAGAATTGAAGCTATATGATCTTTAAGATCCCTTCCAACCCAACCCATTCTATGATTCTATCTATAATCTAAGCTTTTTAAGACAAACTGACCTGAAGAAGTATCTGAAACAGCACCAACATATCTGGCTGAGTGAGTCAAATAAGAACTCAAACTGTCCTTGCCCTAAAGTGGCTAATTGAAGTCTGAGCATTATATCCCTTCTTTTGACAGGGCCTGTTAGCAGGGGTACAGCACTGCTCTTATACCAAATCTTAGCTTTTGGGTTAGATCTGATCTGCTGAGATTGAAGATATAAGGGAAAGAAATAAACAGTGGCTCTAGTGGACTTCAGGATGCTGCAAACTATTTAGCTTCTTCTGGAACTAAAGAGGGGTTATTAAAGTTAGTTGAGGTATCTGGACCTCAGCTTCAAACATCCATCACTTCAAGAGAGAGAGTTGGGCAAAGACAGCCTAAAGATATTAATTTAATGCAAATAAACCGAATTACTGTCTGAGTTGGAGGACTCTGCATTGTGTTAGGAAAGTTTGATGAATTCTGCTTTCCTACACCCGGTCTAATGATAGCAGCAACAAAAAAATTTACTACACTGACTGTATTTTGATTTATTCTAGATTATTAATTTCCTCTTTCTCAGCTATGTTTTTTCCAAACATCTTAAAAGGGCAGTGAGAAGTACAAATCCAACACTTAGAAGTAATTCCAGTGTGTTTTTAAGGAAGGACAGCAGCACAAGTGGAGTAGCTTTTATTTGATGAAACAGTAACCATTTAAGAGTCCTTTCAAGGAGTCAGATCAACTTTTAGCACAATCACAAAAAGATTTCAGCAGCATATAATTTTTAATAGCTGCAGCTATTTCTGTCCTTTTCCTAAAGTGCCATGCAGTCAGATTTACTTGGATGGTTCCATCTCTTTACTAAGCTGTCAGTTTTCTTGTGGTATATGGGTCTTGTGTTTTCTATTTTAAATTCAAGAAAAGCTGCCCATGCTTGGAAAATACTGGTGGATATGGTACAGAAATCAGCCACTCAGCTGCACCACAAAATGTTTCATTTTCCCCTCGTTTTTTTGTAGTGGCTTCTATGCACTGTCATTAAGTTATGTGTTTGACCGCGCTTCATTGCTTATCCTGGTGTGGTCTTTCCCTTTTCAACTGAATGGATGGAGTCAGAAATGCATATCTTAGAATTAGATGCACTGAGGTAAATGAAGGGCTATATTTAGTGGCTGATATTGGGCAGAGTTGCCTTTTTCTTTTCCCTGATTTGGTTCCTTTGTTGTTGTCTGCTCTTTCAAAATCAACATAAATTCCTTCAGATGTCCTTTTTGCTCCAGCAGCCTGCCTTGTAAAGGTGCTGAGCACTCATGAGACTTCTGTGTGGAGTGGGCTGAGGTATCAGCATGAATAACTAATATCCTCAAATTTCTTTCACTCTGGAAGCCAGACTTGAGCTCAGTCCCTCCAGAACTTTAAAAGAAAAAAAATGTATTACAAAAGTCTATCTGATGTGTTCTTGTGTGACCTGATCTAGGTGACCTCGCTCTGGCA
>VWZY01003688.1:1098861-1109368 GCA_013399075.1 Chloroceryle aenea | reverse complement strand
CTCTGGAAGCCAGACTTGAGCTCAGTCCCTCCAGAACTTTAAAAGAAAAAAAAATGTATTACAACAGTCTATCTGATGTGTTCTTGTGTGACCTGATCTAGGTGACCCCGCTCTGGCAGGGGGGTTGGACTAGATGATATTCTAAGGTCCCTTCCAACCCCTATCTTTAAAAAAAAAAAAAAGAAATCATATTTTTTTTAAAGTTTAATAGTCAATAAAGTATTCTTGGAATACTTTAGAAGCTGAGCAAATTTTCTCTGATAATATATTGGTGTTTTTCCACAAAGGTTTCATCACTTTGCTGCTGATAAGTTTCAAGTAAGGATTCAGGTCTTCAGAACCACAAAAGAGATCAGAGACTCTAAACTCCTTCCAAGCTTCCCAGAATTTCCTAAGTAAAATCAATCAGAAGAACCAGCAGCATGTCCAGTCCCAGAGCTCACTTATCTAGTTCCTCAGTGTCTAGTGAGAGGAACTGCCGACTTCTGTGGTCAGTCTTTCAAGTACTGCAAAACTCAGAGAAGACATGTGGCTCTGAGCCAACTGCAAATTTTCAGAAAAGAAACCCTGCCTTTGGAAAAGGCTTTTCCATTTAAGTGTCTGGTTGTTAAATTAGCACTGGTCTACAGAAGATAAAGGGGTTTGATGAATAGACACTGAAACTTGGTCCATGATTGAAGAATGAGAGACAATGGAAGAGAAGTTCATACTGCATGGAAGGGAAAGGCTTTTCCTCATGAGGACAGTTAATCATCGATGCAGGTTGTCCAGGCAGGTAATGCATCCGCCATTACTGTCTTTTGAAGGCAAACTGGACGAAGGCCTGAGCGATCTGTTCTAATCTCACAGCTGTCCCTGCTTTGAACATCTCCTGAGGTGTTTTTCTGCCTGAATTCTTCTGTGATCCTATGAACACAGGATGATCCTGCTATCCTGGGTGTGAATCATATTCTGCCTGGTTTTGTAGCAGTTTGGTAATCAGACTTCTGAATGTCTGTCTTTGAAGACATGAAGACAGCTCCTATTCTGGGAATACTCCAGCACCCTGGGACCTAAATTTATTGCAGAATTCTTGTACCACATACCAAAATGTAAAATTGGTCAGGTAAAGCTTCTTCATAGATATAGAATTTGTTTTGGTTTCATTTCAATTTAATTTCCTGCTACACATCGTTGGTAGGATGATCTTTGTGGAGCTATGCAGAGCTCTTCTGTGCCTGTCCTCCAGGACACTTTGTTGCTATTACATTTGTGACTATGTGATCATTTTCACACTGTAATAGTTCATGTGGATGCATAGGCATGCTATTTTGAATTAAAACTGGGGAGAATTTATAACTATGCTACTGAGGGACAACAGTTTCAGCTACAGCTTGTCAAAGAAGGTTGTATTAATTCTGTTCTTATAAAACCTTTCCTTTCTCCTCTTGTTTATGTACAGGCTGGAATGTAGAAACATGGAGCACAGTTTGTGCTGTGAAGATTTCAGTAAAAAAAAGCCCACATCTTAGCTCTTAGGCTTTTCTTCCAGGTTCTTCCTCCTCTTCTTGGCTGATACCAAGCTGTCTTTTTTTTGCTCCTCATATTGGAGTCTACACCACTTCTAGCCTTTGGTGATTTAACATAACCATCTTTTGGCCTAAGATTAGTGCTCCATTTCTTCTGGAGAGATTGTGTGTAAATCAGTAAAAGTTACACCTACTAATCCAAAGGCTAAATGTAGCATTTGGAAAATGGCTTTTAGTGTCTTAAGTGAGAGGAGAGACCTGCATGCAGCAGATTCGTACAGGGGTGCAAAGAGAACCCAATATACAACAAGTAGAGTTTCCTGGATACTCAGAGTCATGAGTGGGGTAGGACAGAAAAGGCACTGAAAATGTGGAGATGCATATTCTGTCTTGGGTGCTACAGTATCTTATCCAGTCCTGAGGTCACCAGTATGAAATGCCACAAGTCCTGCTTTACTGCTGAAATGCCACAGCTGTTAATATGGCATCTGCAGCTCAAGGAAAAGTATGCCATGATTTCCACATAGCCTTTCAGTCCTAAAATGTCTTTAAACTGATTTTATTTACATACAAAATCAAATCATTATATTTTTCCACAGTAAGAGTGGGAGAAGGAAACCTTCCAGGCAAGGTTAGAGAGAAACGAAGCATCATTATTTAGACTAAAGGGATATCAGCTGGATTCACAGGCAGGAGTCACAGGTTTACCTGTATCTTTCCTTACCCATAGCAAAGCCGATTTTTCCATAATGACATGGATCCATTGCTATCTTGTGCAGTGAAGAGCTACACACCTATCAATGCCAATGTGTACATTGTAACAGCTTAATTGGATGACATAGCCCATCATTCTGGCGAGTGACTGCTAATACAAAAGGTAGGTGCAGTTTCCCTATTAGTCATCAGCATCCTGAATTGCTTCAGGACAGTGTTTATACACACAAAGTCTGCTAGCAAGAGAATGCTTCTTTTCTTAGAGCAGTGCTTAACATGGATCATCTTCCTCATTTGAAACAGAGATTTCACTTATGAATCAAAGAGTTAGGAAGTGACAAATCTGCTTGTCTTGGATAGAAAATTTTAGGTAGTTTCTGCTTCTAAGCCTTTTTGGACAGGGGTAGAGTGTCATATGCTTAAATTGTATGCTGTCACTGCCAGCAAAAGTACTGTGATTTTTGTAGGTGTTAAAATAATTATTTGTAATGAACCTGTGCTTAAAGATGCTGTTTCTCGTCTTAAAGTTCATGTATTCTTCCTTTCAGATCATATATAAAAGATATGTTGGATGTTGGCCACTTAATGACAGGCTTTATTTTTATTTTTTTTCATTGATAACTTGCATTGTACATTTCTGAATTACTGGCATCTAATATGCAATATGCAAAAAAATGCATTTTGGAGAAAACTTAACCTTTATTTTTGCAGAGTTAGACATGCAGTATTTTAAAACTTCAGTTAGCTAAGGAAAAAAAAATCTCAGTCAAAAACTATATTTCATAAGAGAAAATTATAGTTATTGATGGTTTGCCAAAACCTCAAGCAGTGACAAAATCCACAGTGTCCTGAAAGAGATGCCTTTGCAAAACCATTCCTTTGCAGATGGCTTAGATTATTGATACTTATAAACATATGACATTATTCATTCAACTTAGAATTTTGAAAAACTCTGTTGATAAAAAAATGCAGATTTGTCACACTATCCCAAAATCACAGAGAAAAAAAATCCCCAAATCCTGCAATTGTTCCTGAGTGTGTTTTATAGGTTAGTAGTGTTGATTTGGTTACATTTCAACATGACCTACTGTAAAATATTTTAAGAAAAAGAGAGGAAGGAAGGGAAAAAGAATCTAACTTTCCTTTGTTGATGCAAACATTGCATTTTAAAGTTAGCCTTGTATATCTGAAACTCCCAGTGCTAAAAGTTCTGGATGAACAAGAAATGCAGGAGCAGATGTGAAATCAATAAGTCACTAGGACCCTTCCACAGAAATTTTTTGCATAAAGGATATAAAATACCATGCAATTCCCTAGCTTCACTGGTAATGATGGATAAACAGCCATAGGCATGACTTTCATATTTGGGTTATGTAACTGTTCACAGTGCAAGCTACTTGCAGTGGAGAATACATTTGGTCCAAATTCGAGAACATTATTTCACCTCATGATTTTTGTCTCTGTGGGAGTTCTATGTGAGGAGTGAAGCCTCTTTCTGTGTTACCTGGCACAAAATATGAAAGTTACTCTTCTAAAGTGCTGTAAAAGGCTGCAGAAACCAAGGAATCCATCATTACAGCCCAGGATACAACTGTCCTCTGCCTTAGGTCTAAAATCAACAGTTTTCTGCCCTTTGGCCCCATGGCTGGATGACTGACAAGTTCTTCCCTGAAAAGAACTTTTGTATACCGGCAACATTGATTTCATGATGATTAATGTTCCCTGCTTCCCATAAAGGGAGAGCAGAAGCACATGCTGACTGGCTGAGATACTGATATTATCCTCGGAAGATGTTTCCCTTGGGGGAGAGAGTCTTCTGGAAAGCGATAGAAAGGGGAGTCTCTATCATCCCCCTTAAAGACCGGCCAGTAATTCTTATTGCATGAGCATTACTCTGCATAATGGTATTGTATTTGCTGTCCCTATGATGATTATAAAAAGTGAGTCTTTCTTAGTAATAAGTGCCTGTATGAAGTCATTTGTAGTGTTCTGCAGAAATTTCACAATCCATTATACAACCATAATAATGGGATATGCATGATGACAAATACCATAGATTTAAATTTCACAAAGCAGATCTATCTGGTGAAAGTTTATTAAAACAGGATTGTCTTTATCATGAAAAGTATCAGCAAAGAAAAGATGAAGTACTTTTATTTTAGCATGAGATGACAAGCAAATGTCCTATGTGCAAGAAGAAACCTGACATATTGGAGACATCAGAGCGTTTTCATTATCAGTACAACAAAATGTGCCAGAGTGTATTAGGATCTGTGGTTAATTAATTTGATTGCTCTCATAACAACGTTTATTATTTTTGAAGCTTAGATAAATAGCAATTCCACTTCAGTTCCATGTTGTTCATGAAGTCACAGTGAATCACCAGTCAATTCATAGGGAGAATAACACAGTTAACATCTGCTATCTCATGTTTACATCTGCAAATAAATAGGCAGCCACCTTTTGACTGAGTTAACAATGTATAGGAGTTGTGCAGAACTGTTGCCATGAGTTATAAGGGGCAAATCCATTCTTCCTGGAAGGATAATAATGCGTTATAGAATGTCCCATCTCTGGTGAGATTGCATGACCAAGTTAAGCTGTTTTTTGAGCAAGATGTGGTCCTTTGCTACTCCAGGAGTCAGCAAATGTAAGCTGGCATAACTATGCTGTTTTATTTTAACTAAGGCTTTGACTCCAAGACTGGAAAAAGACTTCTCTTGTTCCATCCTTCTCTACAAGACTACTCATGGAAAAAAGCCAGCAGAACCTTGCAAGTGAGGAACGCGAGATGTGAAATTTCAGGAAACTAAGGGTTGTTTGGAGAAAGAGGGATTACAAATTGGATCTGTAATGGGAAGTAGTCATCTATTCCTGCATGGCCTTAGCTGCTTCCTAATGCTCTATGGGTGCAGATCCAGGCTACTAGCATCAGATTTTGTACAGTAAGTTACCTTAAGGAGACGTGAATAATGCAAAGGCAATTCAAGTTCCCACCCTTATTCTTAAATACAGACTTGCCTGTGGTATCTTCTGCGTTTCTACTAAATAACTGTTTATCTGTGCCTCTCAGTCTCTCAACCCTCATATCTATGTGCAATGTTTAATTAATTTTCAATTATTTCCTATTATGTAGTGACACTACTTACAAATGATACATCAGTGGAAGTGATGGATTTGGGCAAATATAATAGCCTGTCAGACTTCACTAGAAGCTACAATTAAATCAAAAAGATAAGAAAAGATTACTGTAATTATTTTGACAGTGAACAGATAGAAGTTTGCCCAAGTGACACAGAGTATGAAATGCTAATTGCTTAGAAATAAGTAAAATAAGATATACTGTTGTCCCTTTGCTCCCTAGCCTTAACCTGGAAAGCCAAGTGACCTGTCTCCAGGATGAGGCAGAGCTCCATTCAGTCAAAGACTTGTAGCGTCTTTGATAAGTAAAAAGAGGTTCGGTCAGTAGAGATTCATTCAGTTTTGGGCTACCCAGTGCAAGAGAGACTTGGACATACTGGAGCAAACCCAGGAAAGGGCCCCTAAGATAACTTAGCGACCAGATCTTATAAAAGGAGAGGCTGAGAGAACTGGGACTGTTCAGCCTGGAGAAGAGAAGGCACAGGGGGATCTTGTCAAACTGTGTAAGTATCTGATAGGAGAGTAAAGAGGATGGAGCCAGGTTTTTCTCAGTGGCATCTGGTGACAGGACAGACAGCAATGGGTACCAACTGAAATGTGGGAAATTGCATTTTAACATAAGAAAAAAACTCTTTTCCTGTGAGGGTGACTGGCTACTGACACAAGTTGCCCAGAGAGGTCATGAGGTCTATCCATAGACATACTCAAAACCCACCGACACAGAGTCATCTGCTCCAACTGACTCTGCTCTAAGCAAGGGGTTGGACCAGACAGCCCTGTCAATTCCATGAGTCTGTCTTTGACACTCATACTCCTTTTCCCTTCTCTGTCTCTGATATTATGTAGAAGTCAGTTGGGATGTGACTGGCTCTAATTTTGCAAAGTCTTCCTGGGACCAGATGAACATCAGGGCATCCTTCCTTTGTCCCTGAAAGGAGGTCACTGTCTCTCAGAAGCCCTGAATCAAGACATTGACTGTTTAGGAAAGCACTTACCAATTTGCTTGGCTGTGAACAGGCTTTTGAGTTGAAGTGGAACGTAGAAAAACTAATTACAATTAAGTTAATGGACTTCTGAGAAAAGACTGGCTTAAGTATATAGAAAAGTTCTTTTTTCAGCTGGGCTTTAAAATGGTCTTGGTCTGATAATGTTTGATTTTCTGACCGTGCCTGGGTTCTCATGGCTTGTGCATTTATTGTGGGAGTTTGGACTGAGTGCTACACTTGAGACTTATCTGCAACTCCCTTGTAAGCAGCTGTGACTATTATGGCAAACTTCTCAGGCTGAGTTGTAGATAATTGTTCTTACAGCATCTGTACTGGCTTCTAATTTATCTGTGGCTTTGCGTAGTTTGATTGATCAAATGCGTGGTTTGGGGAACTGCTGCCATAGAAACCACCAAGCTGCCACCACAGCTCAAGAGCAACTCGTGTTTCTATTCCTGTACTCCTAGTCTGAAATCTGCTATCTCTGTGTGCTCTGTAAAAGCCCAACCATGATATTTCCATAACTTGCCATCAAGTGATTACCTGTTTTGCTTTCTCTGTGACAAGAGTCCAGGACACCAAGACGCTAGGCAAGCCTAGCCCATACTTCGCTCTCTGGGGTATCTCTTCTGCTTTTGCATAGTGTTGGATGGGAATCACCCTGGACAGGGACTCTTGAGCCTCGCTCCCGAGGCCAGGTTGTGGTTGCAGCAGAAGGCATATTGTGCCTGGAGGACAAGTATGTGGTAATAAGAAGCTTAAGTCCTTAGTTAGATGAATGGCTGGGGCAACTTATGAGCATGGAGCTGAGCTGCCAAGACTATTTACATTAGCTAATATCAGAAAATATGCATGAGAATTTCAGGAAAAGTGACCAGAACTCCTGGGCTTGTCCTTCCCAGACAGGTTCCCCAGGCATTTGCTAGATAGAAGAAGTGGCTTCACCTTCATAGATGTTTTTTCCTGAAGTTGCCTAACTGCAGCACTTAGAGAGGCCTTTGTTTTGTGTAATGTTTTGAGTATATGCTTCTCAAGATCTGTATTTCATTCTGCAGTGTTTAAAATATTCCTCCTCCCCAAAAAATCTGTAGAGATGCAAAGAGATATAATGATGAATATAATGACCAAGAGTCCAAAATGAATGTTTCCTTTTCTTTTTTACTATGGTCTCTAACCTTGTTATCTCTTATTCTGCCATACACATGCATGGATAATAATGCATGAAAGTGTAAACAGGGCTTTAAGGCTATGAAGATGGAGATGGCTTTTGAAAACTTGTTCTATACTAAATACTCTGCCTCTTTCAGGACCTTCTGGCACTGAATGCTGCAATCTCTGCCCTGCTTGCCAAAATGAGTGCTAAAGAGAAAGAAAAAGACTTAGGGAAGCATAAGTTTTCATTCTTTATTATACTATTAGCAGATTGTGCATAGGATATAGTTTTCAAGACTTAGTGCATAGCATTAGGGGTATTTACTACAGCAGTTCTTGGTGTCTTAGTTAAACTGTCCCGTAAATTCTGCAAAGACTTTGTCACTAAGCATATTTCTTTAGAGCCTGTAGGGAATGGAGAATTAAGCATTTCAATGGAACTGAAAAGTTGAATGTAAAATCTTCTGTTTCTCTTCAGTTATTGTCCTTTCACAAATTACTGCAGACCATTCATTGTAACTTATTTTACTGATTTTCTAAGCCCAGCTAACATGCAGATTGCATGACCACTTCCACAGGAGGGTGGTCACACTAGAGTAAGATGGTGGTCACACTGGAGTAAGATGGTGGGCATGGTTTCATTGAGGTTCTTTATTTGGGGTAGCTATCTGTGTTACAGTGTTTTATCATTAGAAGGCCAGTCCAGTAAGCCCTTTTCTGACACCACCACCCCTCCCTCATCCACCAAAAAAAAATAAATTTTAACCTGGTAGTACTTACTGTTGAAAGGAAAACTGTATACATCCTCCATAGCATACAGTATGCAGGCTGAAAATAGAAAACTCCTATCTTGCCCTGAATTATCAATGAAGTACAGTTGGGAGCTGATTGTTGCTGAATAAGAATTTTGGTTACTGGCAGACCAAAACTGGTATGGTGTTAATTTATGTTCCAATGATTTTGAGCTAGATTTACATATGTGGTTATGTATCTGAAGAGAAAGGCAAGCAATGGGATTTGCCAGTGTACTTTGCAGCACCTAAATACCTTTGTCTCACCAACCAGTTGGGTGTTGATAGACAACTTCTGTGCTTGAGATGCTTTCTAAGACAGAAGTCAAAATGACTAAATATAAATGTGTGCAGAATGTTAAAGAGGTTTCATCACTAGAAAATTATTCAGGCTGCAATTCACCAACGTTTTTAACTTCTAAAATCTCTTGGAATTTCCCTCTGCATGAAAAGAGCTACCAGCAGTTAACAGAACCAAAAGTGTTAGTGGGAAACTCAGCCAACTTCTGTTTTGTCATATCCCATGTAGGTGGTGACTGGTTTCTAAAGGATTTCCAGTAGTTGATAGGGTCATTCTGCCACCAGACCCATATTTTCAGAAGGCAACCAAACACTTCAGTTTAGGCACTTCTTACTTAATGGCATTTCTGACCACTTCATCAAGTATATTTTTCATATAATGTTGCTCTTGGTGAATTGTAGAGGCCTTCACCACACTGAGATGCCTTCAAAGGAAATCTGTTAAAAATCCATCATAACAAAGCAGTCTCTGTCCCAAAGAACTTGCAGCTACAGTAACAGGTGGTGGCAGGCAGTGACACTACTACCCATCCCTGAGGTGGATGCATGTATAGCAGCTCTGGACTTTGGCTAATACTGCGCTGAAATTTGTGAGCCCTGCTGCATGCAAGCAGATTGCCAGAGCGCCATGCTCAAGTTGACACTTCCCATCTGCTCCAAATTCTGGACAGCCTGTGGTATGAGCAGGGATGGCAGAAGGTCTCTGCACTCCACCCACAGATACATGCCCTAAGGCTCCAAATCTGCAAGGGTGGTGCAGACCTGTCAATTCAGGCTTGTGAATTACTTAATCAAAACAATTAAGAATGCTCTTGTATAACTGTTAGAACATCATGATCTAAATAAACAGACAAACCAAGGAAGTGTTTGTTTATCTAATATGCAAGCCCATGGAAGTTAAAGATTCGACCCTCTAATTTGATAAGCAGCCAGGTCCTAATCAGAGAAAACAGACAAATTTGTGTACTTAGCATGTAAGCAGATGGGTGGAAAGAAAACTTGATGTGTTGTCATTATGAAATTGCCCCTTATTTCTTTGGAATTTAATTCTCTCGTCATCAGTCTAATGAATGAAGTTATGTGTCAAGGGTTAGAGGTTGGGCTGGCCATCAACAAATGACAGATACTTTCTATTAACCCCTCTTCCATCTGTAAGGGGTAAGAGAAAGAAAATAAGGGAAAGAAATTTATTTATTGGAAAAGAAAACTAAAGCATCTTTAATGAAAAGAATAATAATAAAATGAAATATATACAAATATATACAAACGAATATTGAACCCAAATCCCGTGATGGCAGCCATCNAAAGGCAGAGCAGACAGTCCTCCTTAGATGCTGGCCAGTGAAGAAAAGGCTTGACTCTCATGATCCCTCATCTTTATAGCAAATATAGCATATAGGGGATGGAATCCCTTGTTGGCTCGTTTAGGGTCACCTGTCCTGTCTGTTCCTCTCTGCAAGTGTGGCCTCTTACTTTCCACAACCCAAATGTAGTACACAAGATTTAGCAGTGACCTTGGTCTGTACAGGAGCAAGTATGAGCAAAAGCCTTTCTGAACATNAGTTATGTGTCAAGGGTTAGAGGTTGGGCTGGCCATCAACAAATGACAGATACTTTCTATTAACCCCTCTTCCATCTGTAAGGGGTAAGAGAAAGAAAATAAGGGAAAGAAATTTATTTATTGGAAAAGAAAACTAAAGCATCTTTAATGAAAAGAATAATAATAAAATGAAATATATACAAATATATACAAACGAATATTGAACCCAAATCCCGTGATGGCAGCCATCCCACTAATGCTGTGGACCAGACACTGGGGAAGTCCCAGACTGGACTCAGTGGCAGATGGGAACTGGATTCAGGAGCCAGATTCTGGAACTGGATTCAGGAACACATGGATTGGGATCAAAGGCAG
>VWZY01003688.1:1068722-1098590 GCA_013399075.1 Chloroceryle aenea | reverse complement strand
GATTGGGATCAAAGGCAGAGCAGACAGTCCTCCTTAGATGCTGGCCAGTGAAGAAAAGGCTTGACTCTCATGATCCCTCATCTTTATAGCAAATATAGCATATAGGGGATGGAATCCCTTGTTGGCTCGTTTAGGGTCACCTGTCCTGTCTGTTCCTCTCTGCAAGTGTGGCCTCTTACTTTCCACAACCCAAATGTAGTACACAAGATTTAGCAGTGACCTTGGTCTGTACAGGAGCAAGTATGAGCAAAAGCCTTTCTGAACATCTATCCTTGGTAGTAACTATAAACCTTGAGTGTTATCACTGCTAGAAGCAGACACAGCAAAGATCTGCCATTAACTTCAGAAAGTGCAGAAGAGACTGAGCTGAAAAGTAAAATCACTGAACAGAATTAGTTCTGTTCTCACTCAAACCAGGACAGTATGGTAATCAACAAAGACCGTATTCTTAGGCTTGCATGTACATGTAGTAATTCAGGGGGTTACCAAATGGATTGTTTATTGCATGGATAAAGTCATGGATAAAGGCAGGCAGGATCTCCCTGTATTGCATTTGAGAAGTATTACATTTATCTACTCTTGCAATATAGCAATCAGTTTTGCAGCTTATTTTTTTCATCACACCATCACTGAATGAATATTAACAACTGCACTTTTTAAATACACTGAAGTGCAGATTCTGTTTTGGTGAGGCAGCTTGTGGACTTTCTTCTGACTGTTTTAGTCTTGTAGTTACATGGGCCGAACCTACAGTTACAGAGATGAAAGTAGAAAGATTCAGCTTTCAGCCCTGCTTAAAATGAAGGCATGAGCCTGGATACTGCCTTTCTGCAGACTTGGGTAGAGCGCTCTGATTCTGTTGCTATGCTCAGATGTCAGCACTGAGGTTAGATGTCAGAGTTACCTACCCTGTAAACGCAGCTAAGAAAGAGCTGCATTTCCTGCCATACTCTTTTCCTTCTTTTTAAGGACTTAGTACTTTTTTAATAAAAATAAATTTAATTTGTGGCTACATTTCAGCTCCGTTGGTTTGATGGCATAAGTGGAGCAATACCAGCTTTGGATTTAGAGCAGTCGTGTGGCTGAGTCTCTCTGTACAGCTTTCATGTGGTCGGGTGAGACATTCTTAGAATCCCCAAACATTTTTGAAGATCCTAAACTGGAGACATTCACAATTCTTCCCTCCCTTTCTACCATTAATCCTTCATGTTTTAACAAGCACTGAAGTTAATACAGCCTACACTCTTTCCTGTCACACAGGGCCCCCCTCCCTCCTTTCTTTCTCTTGAATAAAGCAATCTGTTCTTTCCAGTCCATACTCTTGTAAATCAAAGGGCTAGATGTCAACGCACACCATAACCAAGTATAAACTTCCTTTTTTTAATTAAACAGGATTCTGACATTTGGTTTGAAGAAGTGATTGTTTGGTTTTATTTATTTTTTTTAAATACGTGAAGGATGTCGACTGCTTTTATTTTATTTTTAGTAGAAGATGAATTTTGTATGTTACCACAAGTAATATCTAGCATAAAATCTTTCAGATGTTATTTTGTAGTTGAATAGGAAGAGAACTGGGGGGGAACAGTACAGAAGTATTGGCATTTGAAGCTTTTAGAATTAAGAATTAACCTCTTCAGTAAAGGTTTTCATACACATAAATCATGCTCTAGGAACCTTTTCAAAATCAATTGGGAAAACCAGCTGTAATCCTGCTGCTACCGTCTCTGCCATTTGCTTATTACTATTAATTATACTTAGACATTTATGTGACACATAAATATCCAGATTCGTAATAGAAGATATCAAAAATAAGCAAGACTCTTGGAAGGAACATAGTCTCTGTCTCAGGGTACAAATTCAGGTATCTCAGTGGCCAGGACAAAGTCACTTTAGAATTGCCTCTTTCAAGGTATCACACACCTTCTTTTGTGGCGTAAAAAAAATTAAATAGGGCAATAAACTAGGCAAAACAGTGTTCAGATCTGATACTGCTGCTTTCCATGCTGAATCTCAGTCCTTAGCCTAGCAGGAAAAAAAGGCTTTATTAACTGAGCTGCTGTTTTGTTTCTAGTTGATGATTTTAATCCACCTTTTCGGTTGAAGTTTATCATCCATATCTGTTCTGGGGCCACATATAAGTGTGTGTAGCAATATAAGTATGAGGAGGTGGTCTCCTGATTGCCTGGCCAAAAGGTAGGGCAGTTCTCAGAGGGACTGGGTGTTCTTATTCTTGAAATGCTGTTCATGATGAGCAGGAGTGAGAGCAAAAAGCTATGAGTAAATTGTATGTGTACTTTTGGCCTTTGTTTTTATCTATTCCTCAGGAGGTCAGGTATCGGTGATCAGAAGTCCACTCCATATTCTTCAGTTCCTATGGACAAAGGATTATGAGTTTGGCACCTTTTCATAGTTCTAGCTAAGCAGCAGTACCACAGCTTTGTCCCTCTGCTCTCTGTCCCTCTGAGACAATTCCCTCAAGCATGGAAAAGGATCTGCCTCTTCATTTCAGCTGCAGTGAATTTTATTGCCTGCTGTTGTCTGTGTTAAGCTGACCTATAGTAGCATGCCACAGTCTGTAGTGCTTTTTCATGTGTATTTGCTCAGCTAGAAAACCTACCCAGGAGTTTCCTGAGTGCCTGCTGCAATATAACCTGGTATTTTGAGTCTAGAAATGCCTGTGAACTTCTCAGATCGCTTCTTCCCACTGATGAAGTGTTGTTTTGAGATCCATCTGGTGTCAAGTGTAAGCATATGGCACCAGTATGGCAGTGCTGCCTACGGGGGTGGTTTCCTGCAGAAGATGTCTCGCTGAATGCAGTAGCCGTTGCCTATTGAAAGTCATTATTGTTTAGCACCCAGGTCTTTGTGAACTTGTTCAACTGGTGGCTGGGCAAAATGCCATCCAAATGTATGGACATGAGCACAGACAGCTGAGTCTCTGGGGCCTTACACACATCAGATGTGGGTACTGAGGTCAGGCTTCTCAGTAAGGAGAATCCAAATGACTGTCTATCCCGAGCATGTTTATCTGTGGTTGAAGGGATATGCCATCATTAATCCAAATCTGGGCTGGATTAAGCTTCTAAAATAAAAACCAGCTCTTCCAGCCACTTGAAGAGGGCTCTGGGCATGTTTCACCGAGTGCATCAGCGGGGAGGGAGGGAAGAGAGGGAGGGAGAGAAGATGCAGAGGCAGCTGAGCAAAGCCACCACCCCCTTGCCCCTATTGCACTTCTCTCTGTATGGGCCAAGATGAGCTGACAGCTGCCAAAACTGGGGGCTGGCTGTGCTGCCTTCATCCCTTCAACTGCACGCCCCTGCAAAGGCTGTGCGACGCTTGGGTTTCCGAAGCCAGCCCTCTCTTTGCCGTGACAAAAGCAGAGACATTTCATCCTTTGTTTCTTGTGTTTTCATCACAGATCTATGACAGCTGGGTGCAAAAGCTTTAGTGCTCAGGGAGAGGGATGCCCCATTTGCCAGACAAAACTCTCACGTTTAGCAGCCTGGTCCCAGCTCTCCCCTTTGCCTGGCAGTGCTCCAACCTGGAGCTAGCTTAGTCTGTCTCAGCTGGCCCTTTGAGAGCTGCTCACCTCTGCGGACAGGCGGAGCATGCACAGGGGATCAGGCAGCAGCACCGGCATGGTGGCACCCACCAGAAAGCCACCACCAAGGTGCAAAAGTAGAAAATCTGGGTGGTAGATTGCAAAGCCAGAAGTACCAGAAATGGTTTAGTAGCATTGCTGAGAAAACTAAGGAGAGAGAGAGAGAAAACTAAATCCAGTAGACTGTATTTGCATAGAGGGAGAATACACCAGAGCATTAAGCTAAAGTGAATAATGAAATGATTCACTGCAGAGAGCAATTCAGAGAGGTTAAGGTGACCAAACAGTGGGTTTTGCCTGTCCCTTGAGGGTCCCGAGGACTTAGACACAGATGCTCTGTGGCAGCCATAAAGAGGTAACGCTGGGAAACTCCTGTTCTAAAGGTTGCTTTTACACTCTGGACACTAAACTTCCTGTGGATTTTCCTTCTGACATGATGCCGTTTACTTTTCTTCATGTACTGTTGCCATGTACTGTGAAACTAGCTGCTTTTGTCCTCTGTGACAGCAACTAAGCACTTACAGCATGTAAAATATGCCTAACTGAAAAATGGGAAGGTTTACTGTCGTTATTGGAAAGTGCCGTGAGATTTCCCTAGAAAGGTGTGGTAGAAGTGCAAAGAGGAATAAGCATTATTTTAAAACCTGACGGTGTGCTGGATCCTCCCCCTTGAAGTCAGTGACAAAACTGTTTTAGTGGAGCAAGACTGCTTGAATCAGCAACCAAGAAGCAGCCTGGAGGCAGAAGAGGCTTACAAAGAATGGCTTCTGCTGCTCTGCTTGAGCACAGAGCTGTTCAGACAGACTGGAGACTTGCCTGCCTCTCTCTTCCATTAAAGCTAAGAAATGAATGCTTTTAGAGCTGTTAAATGAATGGGCTGGATCTTACAGCCCTTACTCATCAGAGTACTGCCATTAACCTTAAGAAAATAATCACTATATTAAGTGCTATGGAGTGGAGTCCTTAAATTGTTAAATTCTAATATTTGACAGAAGTTTTCCTCAGTAGAAAAATAATATTGACATAATTAAAAGGATGTGAACATTTCATCAGTTGAAGAATGCAAAATACTTTGGAGCAATATGTAAAACTAGAAGCAGTGCAGAGTGCTTAAGTCCATGTCATGTCTGTAGGTTATTTTTGAACTTATGAAAAACACACGTTAGCAGTTTATATCCTGACCATTCAACTGTATTATGGGATTCTGAATTCAGAAACATGCTAACCATAAAAACACAACATTTAAAAATACACTGTCCACTTGGCTGCTTTGCCCTGCTTCAGAGTCTCCCGAGTTTGTTTCGGACAAACTGAGAACTTTGTTGTGGAATGACTGTTTGAATTAGGGTTTCTTAAAATACATGTGGAGCCTTGTAGCTGCTGCGGGGTGTACACAGTGGTGGAGCTGTACTATTTTAAAATCATCTGGCTATTTCACTTCATGTAAGAATATCTGTCAGCTTAGATATAAGGAATGAGAGGGGTTGATTAAAACAACTCATGAAGCCATTAAACAGAGAGATAGAATGTAGAACATGTGCTGTAGGGTCGTTTTAATTATAATGTATGGGGGATCTGTGGAAACCGGATGGCAGCTGCACTGTAGCTGGGTTTTAAGCCCCTCTTAGCACTACCGAAGTCATGTAACTCAGAGATGGATTTTCTTATCTGTAAAGCTAATAGGTCCTTTGGAAATGGTGTTGGGAAGCTACCATTTGTTGCTACAACTGACCATAGTGTAATTACTTAGATGTAGACTCAAATAGGAAATTATATATCCTAATCATCTAGTCATTAGATACCAGACTACATAGCAGCAGAGAAATGCATGCAAAAGCTTTAGACAAGAAGGGATGAGCTCAAATATGTCAGGTTAACAAACATGAGGATCCATAGAGAACGGGGTAGAAAAAAGGTAGCGGCAGGTTATTTCATTGACTTGGTGATCCTATTAGGTGAAAAAACCATGATTGAACACATTGCTGTATGATATGTCTACTAGATTAATTTAGCATATAATCTGGCTTTAAACAATAGATACCAGGCAGCCACATGAATTCAGTAAAAACAATTGAAACTTCACAGTTTGTTTTATGCTTATAGACAGAAAGAGTTAGCATAATTAATTCTAGCCCTGACAGAAGGGTTTTTAAATCTCTGGTGTGAGAGTTAAAACCAGTCTCTAGCCACTAGAAATTAGGATGAGAAGCAGTAAGGAAAGAATATAACACACGTGCCCATGTCAGAGTTTTCACAACTCCATCCACTCCTGTCAGAGACAAGATCATCAGTTAGGTAGACTTTTGGTCTAGTTCAGCTTGGGAGCTCCTATGTTCCTAGTTCAACAAAGTTAACTTAAATGTCTGCAGTGCTTTTTATGCAACTGAATTATGTTCATTTAGTTAGTTAACCCTTTATCATCAAGTAAAAGGGGTTCACACATAGGAACATCACCACTTCGAAATATCCGGTGATTAAACTATAACAAAGATGTGTTACCAAAACTCATTTGAAACAGCCAGAAAACAATTTTTTAACAATGTGACCACTAACAGTGAATTTAGTTTTCTGACTGTACTTACTACAACAGTCCAAGTCTTGTTCTGTGGCTTGTAAGCATCACTAAAACTGCCCATGAAAAAAATGACTTTTACTTCCGTTTGCAAAAGTTATTAGTACATGAATTCTAAGGAAATTATATGAATGCTGTAACTTTTATTTTCCAATTTGCATAAAACAAAAACATAGCATCCAGTACCAATTATATAAAAATTGGAAATAATTTCTTAGAGAAAGTATGGAGGACTTGAAGGAGTTAGAGCTCGATGCTCTTGCCTGTAGATTGCTGGCACATGAAGGTTCTGAGGACTGTTCCCTTGAGGACTTCGGATGTTGTACGTTATTTTAAAGAGACTGAAAGGTGGTAGTTGGGATAGATATCCATCTCCATACTGGCTTGTGGGGCACTTTACCAGAGAGCCAGGACAACCATCACACCAGTCTTGGTCATCAGTATCCCCATCTAAAAAAAATATACAAAGACTACTCAGCTGTCATTAAAATAAGGAAAAACTAATTTCTGTTCAAATGGTGTAAAGGAAAAAATTTTTCACAGAAAAAGTAGTCAGACACAGGAATAGGCTGCCTAGGGAAGTGGTTGAGTCACCATCCCTGGATGTGTTTAAGGGTCGTTTGGATGTGGTGTTGGTGGGTATGGTGTAGGGGAGAACTTTGTAGAGTAGGGCTGATGGTTGGGCTCAACGATCCCAATGGGCTTTTCCAACCTGAATGATTCTGTGATTCTGAGAAAGTGTGATTCTTCCTCTTGAAGAGGAAATGTGATTTCCCTGTGAAAGTGTGATTCTTATTCTAGAAAAGGGCTTCTCTGTAGCAGAGAAATCAGTCAGAGATCCAATAATGAGATGCAGCTTGTCAGCTTGTGCTGTCAAAGCAGGACTCTTTAAGGTGAACTTTGGAGTCCCTCCAAAACCCACCTCAAACTTGTTTGAGAGTTAAAAGCTACAGGAGCTGTAGAGGAAGAGCTCTCAATGATGGGAAATTATGGGCCAAGATGCCAGCCTTTCTTGAGTTGCATCTAGTTACTTGAAGTTCTCACTTTTGGAAATGAAATTAAGCACTTTTCCACCACTGTCATGGAGAGGTTATCTTAGGCTTTTAGCATCATGCTAAGACTCATCCTGTGGTCCATATTTTTGTATAATCACAGAATCATAGAATCATTTGGGTTGGAAGGGACCTTTAAAGGTCACCTAGTCTAACGCCCCTGCAGTGAGCAGTAGTGTCTTTAACTAGATCAGGTTGCTCAGAGCCCCGGGACCAATAGGGCTACACATTTCAGGGTCAAAATTAGTCCTTTACACGTGTCCTATTCACTTTAGCAGAATTCAGAATTACTGATGTGCGATGAATATGAGCAGACCTCATACAGAGAGAATTGAATATGACTGACCATGTAACCACTTTCTTCTTCTCTACCTGTTTTACTCCAGTCCTCTGTGATGTCTGTCTGTTTTGCCCGCTTTCACCCAAACCTGGTGGTTGGCGGAACATACTCTGGCCAAATTGTCTTGTGGGATAATCGCAGTCACAGGCGCACTCCAGTTCAGAGAACTCCCTTATCTGCTGCTGCTCACACGGTAAGGATAAAAATCTCCTCCTTTTTTCCTTAGAGGAAATGGTCAGCAGGGAAGTGGAGCATAGTTGTGTCTACAATGCCAGTTGCCACACAGATGAAAACATAAGTGTGGCCATTGAAAGGAAAGAAGGAGATGTACAACCACCTCCTGTAAGTGCTTAACCGTCAGACTTTGTATGGTCATTCTCTTCACACAAGCTGGAAGGTGTACTGTGTGGAAAGTAAACATATCTCATCTTGGGAGTGAACTTGGGACCATTCCTGAGTGGGAAGAATAAAAGAAAACAGGCTGAAAGGAGGAGAAATATGTAATAATATAGGAATGAAGAAAAATGCAGATTTCCTGAAACATAAGAAACTGAACTACACAGAGCACTCTGAGGGATAAAATAATAATCTTGCTCTAGCAGAGCAAAGGAGCAAGTGATTTGTCTTTTGCATGTCCAGCTTTTATAATTCTGTGATTCTTATCTAAGCTTTTACTTGACTGTGAGAACATGGTCTCTCTGGAGTTAAAGGACAAGTCTAGAATCCATGCCATGTGAATTCATGTAAAAGATGCAGTGTGGGGACTGTATTATGTTGATGTAATAGTCTAATGATCTTTACCATGGATTGCAGTGTCAACATTGCTTTTCACTTCCCTAATGTTTTTGCTTGTTTTGTCACCAGTAATGTTGTTCAAGCTGCATGAAGAGAAACAGTCTCTCCTGGAAGTGCAATTTAGAGATGTAGCAGAGTAGAAAACTGGTGATAAGAAGCTGACTATCACTGAAAACTGAACATCTGGCACTCAAAGTCTAGTGGAAAAGAAAAGGTTAATGGGAAGTAATTTGTTTACAGTCAAAAAAAAAAGTTTAAGACAAAATTGTACCTCCTAAAATTACATATTAAACTAGGTTTTTTATTACAATAGAACAGTATGCAATGTTTTGCTTTTGACAAATATAAAGAAATTACTTTCAGTTGTGGATGGGCACTTTATATGCTGTTGTGGATTGGTATAAATAAGTGTTTACACAGCCTAACATGAGGAAGCATAATGTTTTTAAGGAGTGATCAGATATTACAATAAAAGAGTGCTTACTTTATGTTCATATATAGGAATCATAAACTCTAAATGAAGTCTTGGTTGCAGAATGCTGCCTTGAATCCTAGCTGCCAAGAAAAAAAAAAAAAAGGGTTAAATTAAGACAACTTTACTGTAGTAACACTGCTTTATGTACTACTAGATACATCAGTTGAACAGTCATTTTTTAATTTGTACTTCTGCCATATGTGAAAAAAAGGATTTCTTTTTCTTTCTCTGACTTTATTTATTTGAAACAGATAGAATGTGTTGTTACCACTGACTTAAACCTTCCTGAAATTTAGTATCATGGATTGCCGCCTGGATTCACCAGGAAAGAGAATTCTACCCACAGCTTACTTACTAATTTCCTTTCACACCCACCACACATCTGCACTTGAGACAACAGGAAATTTTAATTAAGACAAAACCCTTTTGCATGATGATTTCATTTCCAAAATAAATAAAAGCAAGCTGGCAGCGACCCTTTGAAAGGAAGAAGCCTGTTTAGACTTTCTGCTCTGTACAGTTGGTCGTCTTTTTCATCCATTTTCCTTACATCTTTTCATTTCTGCTGTAAGTTTTATTGTGCGTGAAATTGATGGCTGGTAGCTCTTATTAAAGCCAGACCTGACACACTGAGGTGCTGCTGGAAAGACACAGATTTCTTTCTCCTCCCCTCTAAATATCCTAGATACTTCGCTGCTTGCTTTAGCTTCCTCCTAACCACTCTGTCCCCTGACTACTGGAGGTCAAACGCCCATGAAAAAATAGATCTGTGCTTATTTTACACATCAGTATGTGCTAATCATGTTTAGCTCTGGGGTCATTAGTTCACTATTAAGCAGCAAGAAGGTCCACTTTATGAGAGTAGTAGCATGAGCCATGTGAGGAACAGACCATGGTCTGCTTGATACTCTGGGGAAAACCAGGTGCCTGACAATCTTGAGAGAAAGACAGTTCAGCACCAGACGGGACTTTGTGACTTTCTGGTGTGTACAAGTGGCCTCTGAGCACAAGGTACCACTTCAGCAGCAATTTCCAAGGTCATCCTTGGTGTGCATACACACACACACTGTGCATTCAGACCCTGCCCTTTTGGCACTTAGGGAGGGAGCATTTACTGGACACCTGAGTGCTAGCCAGTGCTCTGAAGATTTCTGCCTTTCCCTACTGACTGTGTAGGTGACCTGCTGCTGAATCTTAAAGTAGTCTAAAATAAGTGGTAGTTCTGCCAGCAGGAATAAATGCTAAGTTTCTAAACCAACACGGAGCTGGCTCAGAAGCTTTATAGGCATGTCTTGTAAGTTGGTCCTAATTTTCCTTAAAGAAGGAAAGCATTAGTGAAATGTATTTTTCCTTCCTGGAGATGCAGGTCTTCCAGTCGTCATCAGAAGAGGCAGAGAAATATAATTTTTCTTTGCTTGACTTATGTATATGTCTTACCCTTAATTTAGCATTAGCACTTATACTGGTCAGAGGAAATTTATTCTTGTGGTTCAGTCTGATTTTTTGGTCTGGAGATTGCTGAACTTTAACCATCCCTCATATGTCATCATGAGATGATGCTTTAGGCTCAAAATGTTACCAGGTTCCTTGGAAAAGGAACAGGATAAGTTTCATTTTTGTATAGTAAGTGGAATTCAGCCTCCATGGAATGACTATGGTACAGTCAATCAGGTGTAACAGCCTAAATCTAATCACTTCACATTTATGACAGATTTTAAAAGGTGTGTTGGCTAGTGCTGGAGAATGCTGATGGACTTGTCCATGTTTTTCAACTGAAGTACATTTGCAAATATTTAGCATGCAAGCCGAATTCTGGAAAAAAACAAGTTTCGTGCAGCTGTTTTCTTGAATAAAGTTTTCATTTTACCTCTTTGTCAGTTGTTTTCAGTGTCAAAAGCCATCAGTAGAATGATACGTGTCCCTGTGGGTGAAATCTCATCCACATAACTCAGTATTTTCAGAGCATGTCTCAGATGGGTTGTTTTATTATGAGGAAAATGAAACTTTGAAACCACTTCCACCTCCATAATGTACCTCCTTAAATTAAAAGCAAAACAAAACAATTCCTATCTGGCAAAAGCCGAGTTGTCTATTTTCCAGGAATTGTGTTATGATATTAATCATAACTCAATCACTCTTTAAAATAATATATAAGGCATTAGAAATTTGTTCATGCAGACATGAGAATGGGTCTCTGATTTCCAGTGTTAATGTGTTTTCAGCATCCTGTGTATTGTGTGAATGTAGTTGGAACACAGAACGCGCACAATCTCATTACTGTCTCTACGGATGGCAAAATGTGTTCCTGGAGCCTAGACATGCTCTCAACTCCACAGGTGGGTTTGTTTTCACTTATACATGGGGGAAAAAAAAGTATCTTCAGTAGAGCAGGATACCTACTTAATAAAACATAGCTCCTAAAAGCCAAAACCTCATGTCCTATACAAACTAAAACCAATGGATGGACTTGAAAGAGTACAGCTTGCTTCCAGCAGTCTCTGCTGAGAGCCAAACCCCATTTCCTTTACCACAAATCATGTAATTATTGTAATACGTTAATAGACAGGTCAGTTTCAAGTGAAAATGAAATAATCCATTTTAAAGCGCAGTAATTACCAAAGTCGCCTGTGGTATGAATTGCACTTACTCTAAAGCATTCTTTAACAAATACGGACTAGATTGCACTGCTGCTGAACACACCCCAGGCACTAGGGTTTTCCAAGGCACACAGTCAGAAAGCTTACTCTTGCTGCTTGCCTTCAGTAGCCAAAGGAACAAACAATGCAAATAAAAAGTTTTAGAACTAATTTTCCCCCTCTGGAATGTTTGCTACTATTGTCTTTGTGCCTCACTACCCCCCACCCCCCACCCCAATCTCCTTTGTATCAGAAATGAAAGGAAACCCAGGAAAATCGTCCAAACCACTAGTGATTATAATAATGGAAACCAAACAATGGATCTGATGCTGAAATAAGTCGATGGAAAGCATCTTCTAAGTGTTATCTTCTGGAGTTATAAATTTTCTATTCTACCACATAACTTTTTTTATATGTAATTTCTTAGGAAAAAATAGTATCAGAAACTCCTCCTGATGATTGCATTAATTATCCATTAATCATGCATTAATATGCAACTACTATTGAATTATTTGCTTTTCAGTGTTGACACAAGGGGTGGGATGCCTATCTTAACCATCTAAAGGTTAGATTCAGGTCAAGTCTAAGCTAGTAATTTGAGTTCCCTTTGTAGAGAAAGACTGGGCACTTCTGGAGGACAACTCATCCCATCCCAGTGTGAAACACCATTTCAGATATCCACTCGGAGTACAGAAGTGTCAAATCTTAGGATGGAAGGGGCTTCTAGAAGTCAAACCATCTTGCGCCTCTAGTAAAACCGAGGCCAACTTCAAAGTTATATCATGTTGCTTGTACTCAACTAAGGCAACAGTATGGGTCTGGTAGTTATGTCTTGGGACTATGAGAAACAAATAGTCTTCTGGAATAGAAATGGAGGCATCCAAAATGGTCCAGACATCTATGTTCAGACACCTGAATCCCTTCCCCAGTTTGTCACTTAAACATCAGGATAAATCCCACCCTTTTGTATATACTACTGGAATATTAAATTCTGAACCAGAGATTTGTGAACATCTCAGTTCAGTATTTCATCACTTGGAATTTCCCTGCTCCAGAACTGAGTTTCAAGAAGGATGGGAACACACCCCACATTACACTGAAGTTTGGCACATCTCATGGTGAACTAGAAAAGAAAGGCACAGGACTTGATGTAGGTTACATGCCATAGCTTTAAAATGGGAGGAGTAGAGTGCTGTCAGTCTGAAACTGTCTGAAGACACAGATCCAGAGCACACATGTACAGCCATGGTGTAGGCACTGGGAAGAGAGAGTCCACCACAGTATCTGGCTGTGTCTCCAGAGAGACACTAAATGATAATCTCATCCCCAGCAGATTTTCGCAGAAGTTTATGGTCCACAGGTGCTCTGCCAGAGCATTTTCCAGGTCTTGTTTTTCCTTTTTAATAGAACCAAGTGTATTTCACAGAAAAGTATAAACCAAGCAAAAGTATTTCCCTATGGAATTGCAGCCCTCTCCTCTCATGGGGATGTCCACTTTCTTTAGCTACAGCAAAAAGTGCTTCTGAGAAAAACACTACAGGCCCTAGAAGCTTGGACTTTTTAAACATAGAAAACATACTCATTTAAGTAGCTAAAAATGAAGACTGTTGAATCACTCAGATTCTGCTCAATGCATGCACATCTTGTAACAGCCACAAACTGTTCATGACAGTTGTATTTGCAATAGCAAAACTGGGCATACTGAGTTACTCTGAAATATAGCTACCCAATCAAAAAAAGAAGATATGCATCCTGGTTTGTAGCTTGATGGTGGAGTCTAGAGAGAGTGTTTATGATTACCTCAGAAAATCCCTGAAAAGCAATGCTTAGAACGGTGGTAGTGACAATACCCCAGCTTTTAAATTTTGTTCTGCAAGGGGACAAACAGCACAGTCTGATAATGCCTTGGGTGCACACAATACTACATGAGTTTCCTGACAAGCAATTAACTTAAAAAATGTTTGTAAATAGAAGGGTGTTGCATGTTTTATTAGAGCCTGGGGCTGGCAAGTGTAACCATTAAGGTATTATCTTTAGTTTCTGCACCATTAGATTTTTAATTCTCACCTGTCATCTCTGCCTGATTTAAGATGATGTAGCAAAGCCCAGTGCCTTCCAGCCACTCTCAAACGTGTGACGGACAGCAGGGGGGATTGGAGAAACAGTGCATCCTAGTTTGTGACATTGCATCTTCTCACAGTGTCCTATTAGAAGTCAAAGTCCTGTGACTGGGTCATACGGTTTCTTCCCCTGCTGCTACCTTGTGTAACATTTAGAAATTAATTAGAAAAAAATAAATAAACAAACAACAATTCAGCCAAACAAAAAGATGGTTGCAGAATAATAATGAAGAACTGTTTTGGTAGGAGAGCATGGAACTAGTGTACAATAAGTCCAAACCAGTGGCGGTTACAGGAATGGCTTTCCCAACCGGAGATGTCAATAACTTTGTCGTCGGCAGTGAAGAGGGAACAGTCTACACAGCCTGTCGCCATGGAAGGTGATGTTCAGCATTTTGTACTTAAATAATATTGTGTACCTGTGCTGGTGTGAGGTAGCCAAGTGTGTATGGAGAGCATGTCATGTTTTTTCTCTTTGATCAATGGCATCTGTACTGTTCTAATTTGCATGACTATGACAGGAGTCACCTGAATGAGCATCTGTGCTACAACCTGTTACAATGGGGTAGTTGCCCCAAGCTCCCTGTGTAGCTGGTGGGGAGCAATGACCGCTCTTAGGGTTCGATTTCCTTTATCTTTTTCAGACATCTTCCTGAAGAAGCAATGACTGGGACCTCAGAAATACCTCTTTCTCACCCATGAGGTGAGGCAGAGGTCTAGACAGCTTGCTGAGATGTGGGTATCTATGTCTGGGCAGCTTGAGTCAGACCCTAGGAGACAGTTTCATTGCAGGGTAATCAGGCCTAAACTACTCATAGGAGATGGCAATCCGCTTTATTTTTTGCCATCCTCAGCTCCATCTTCAGTCTCCACAGGCATATATCAGAGAAAAGCCACCAAAGGCACACATGCATGTGCTAAACAGGGTATGCATGTCCCAGTGCACAGCGACCCAGCGCTGGGTATCAAACAGCACTGCGTGGTGGCTGATGGTTTAAATTAGTCTTAGGCTGCTTTGATAAATGAAGCATGCCCAAGGGCATTTCTCACTTTGACCTTTCATACAGGTCTGGTTTGTTCCTCACAAGAGGAACAAGGTGCCAGATCCTCTTGTTAGTTCACCTTTTTATTAAACCTTCTGCTGACGACTGACAAACGCACTCCTTTTCTGCTTTTCCTAGAGCTTTTTACTGTCATCCATGTTTTATTTCCAGAAGCATCTGTGTCCTTCAGCCCAGCACAGTGGAGAGCAATATGTTATTCTGGCAAAAGGTGTGCAAAGCCCAGCAGATACACAAGGTGTTCTCAGTGCTCCAGAACTCCCTTTAACCCATCGACTACATGGCAGACAGATAAAGGATAAAATAAGAGGTGTGCTTTGTACTCAGCATTGCAAAGGCACTGCAAAACTCGGCCCCTGCTCCAGCACATGCTGCAAGGTCTGGCAGGGGAGCCTAAGTGAGGCCACGCTGTCCTGTTCAACAGGAAAGGTGAGGGGACACCACACTAGCAACACGAGTGACCAAATTCATTCAGAACAGTTCCTCATCACTTTGGGTACGCTGTATTCACACTGGCACAGATCTGCCTGCCTTGCCAGAGCTGTGGCCATTTTTAATGTATTTTCTTCCACTTGCAATTTTTCTGTAATGTAAATAAAAGGGCAATTTCATGATTCCCCTTTCTGTGTGCACTGTGAGGCAGCACTGACAACTGATCTGGTGTCATTTGCTTCCAGGAAGAAGAAAACCACACACACATTCTCTCTTACACAGAATTGTATTTTTCCTTCCTAATAGCTATTCTAGCCTCAGGCTGATGAAATTCGTGTCTCCCCTTGTTCAAAGCAGTGGGGTGTGATACGTGATCACAGGAACAGTTCCTTCACTTTTTGTGAAAAAGGATTTGCTTCCTAGTGACTTGGTTGACTGCTGTGGAAAGTTATTTCAGATATTTAAGAAAAAAATAATTATGATAAATTCTTAAAATATTTGCATTTTTATTTTAATGATTATTCCTTGTGATACTGGCTTACTCAGAGGCATAAGCTATAGCATAATTATTTTATAATTATACATGAATGTTATTTCAAGCTACAGTAGTAGACAGTGTATGTAGGAGTAAGGCAAGTCTTCAGAAGCAAAAGAAAGTCTCCCTGTGCTGGATCCAGAGCATTAATTGTGCCCACAGGAGTAAACCTCTGCAGGCAAAGGACTTACTGAAAGGAGAGGTTTACAGATCAAATGGAACTTCAAAAGGCAACAAGAACCTAAGAGTAAAGAAAAACAATGTTAAAACACCAGATGTTAAATCACTTTCTGAATGCAAATGTCTCTTCTTCCTGCAGTAAAGCTGGCATTGGTGAAATTTTTGAAGGCCATCAAGGACCCGTCACAGGAATCAATTGTCACATGGCAGTGGGTCCAATTGACTTTTCTCATCTATTTGTCACATCATCATTTGACTGGACAGTCAAGTTGTGGACAACAAAGGTGAGAAATCTGAGCTGGGGTGGGATGGGTTAATGATATATGTGAAAAAGCCACTGTCAGAAATATTTCACTACTGTCTATTTCAAGTCCTAATAATCAATTAATTGAAAGGCCATGCTTAGAATAGGCATAGTGATAAAATTGTAAGTAAAATATTTATCTAGTGTAACTATGTCAACCATATTCATTGTGGAGCATACCCTGCCCTTTAAAGGTAGCTTCAGCTGGCCTGCACTTCAGTGCTAACCCTAGTGCTAAGCAGTTCCACTAGGCAAGGAGATTAGGACGTCTTGCACTGCAAGTCATCAAACAATCCATCCAGCCCTACCTGTGGAGGCTAAATTGCAAGTCTAATGCTATGCACCATGGTGGTGCAGCAGGAACAATTTCTTCTTATGAAGCAACAGGGGAAGCACACATAAAACTTAATGCAATCAGTATCACTCATGAAATTTGTTGCTGTAGGAGATTGTGATAGCCCAGAAGTATAAATTGTCACGATGACATTAGACACTGATGGCTGGAAGCAGGGAGGAAATACATGCTGGAACTTACCTTCATGACCACCATGGATCTGTTGTTCACTACTGCATGGACATGTTGCTGTGACCTCTTGCAAGGAGAGCACTATGAACAGCAGAAATGAATACACAATTCTGTGAAGATTTGAAAGCCCAACACCCCATTGAACTGTATTAATATGGGGTAATGACAACATGAGTGAAAACTGTGGGACAGACTGAACACCCTGTTTCATTGTACAGGCTGAGTAAAACAGGAGGATGAGGGGTAATATCCTTATTATATAAGTCATCTAAACAGTTATTTTTGTCATATACCAGAGTAGAGAACTCCCTTCCAAATATTAGGCTTTTGTCTTAACTGTGTTTTATGCCTGCATTTGGTTCACATCTTGAGCTGCACCCAGCAGAGTTCCAGTACTGGAAGCTGAGCTCAGTCAGGAAGTGTCTCAGCATGTGTTTCTCTAAGACATCGGTGCTTGGAGATGCTAGGACAGATGCACAGCAAATGTCAATACAAAAGTGATCAGAAGGTCTCATGTCACAGCCTTGTGCAGGAAACAGAAGCATAGTTACCTAGATAGTAACTTGAATCAGCTTCCATAGCAGTGCATTTCTTAATGGCCTGATACAATGTACATGATAATTGACAGGTACCTTTTCCTGATCAAGCAACCACAACAGGTAGTTCTGTCCTGAGCATTACATTTTAGGAAACTCCTTATAAGAAAGGTGCATGATATACCTAATTCACATGCAAACATCAGTGACCCCAGCCTTAACCAATGCAGAAGCGGGCAGACTGGAATGGGCCTGGGATGTGTCCTAGGTGGTAAGCATTGGAAAGGGCTGAAGGACAACCAAGTGATGGAGTGCTTAGGTGTCAGCTGGTTGGGACTAGCTAGGCTGTTTGATGTCTGAGACAAGGGAGTCCTGGACAGTGTTAAACAGGTGGCAAGGGGATATTGGAGGGCTGAAGTTGAAGCTGAGTATGGGGACAAGAATTTGTGTGGGCTGGAGGGAAGATGAAAGGCAGGTATGGAATTCCAAACATATACATCCAGAAAAGTCTAGGATGAGTATCTGACCCTCAGGTTCAGGTTGAATATGACAATAAAGGTCTCCTCTATCTGCAACTTAAATGGAAATTTATGAAGGGTTAATATGGCCTGGATTGTATTTTAAATTTGTGAGATTTTTCGAAGTCAGCCATAACACTAACACAGCATATTTTGGGCACAAAGACACTGGCGTTAGCAGCACACAGTCATCCTTGTGAAAGAATCTGGTGCCAAAATGTTTAGGTCAGATTCTGTTCAATGTAGTCAGTTTTTAAACAACCAAACCATTAAAATTTCTAGTATCTATCAAGGTATGGCCCATCTGGCAAGAGGGGCTTCATGAGAGAGCTGTTTGACCTAGGTATTGAGATCTGTGATATGCATGTGACACACTACTCAGAGCTGGAAGCCATGTTGCTGCTTACTTTTTCTGGAGTGGCTTGCATGCTTACATGCTTACTTTCTTCTGGAGTGGTTTTGAGTGACAGCACCCCCAGTCTGTGAACACATCCTCTGAGGCACTAGAGAAGTTCTTGAACTGTGATGAATGTTGTCTTTTTCTTCCAATTTTACACTAGCAGAAGTTTTTTTTCCATACTGTCTTTCTCTTGGCTGGAGCTATTATGTATTTAGGAGGCTCTTTGTTCAGTTCCCATAGTCAGGGCTTTGAAAAATTCATTATCATGTTTTATTCTAAGGAAAAAAAAGAAGTGGATTGATATGAAGTGATATGAGTGCTACTGCTGGTTTATAAAAGTTTACTCAGAATTGTTTTATTCCCTTGGTTTCTTATTTGTAAATTTAATCTCCCTGTCAGCATCAACTGCCGTATTGGTTTCCTGCTTCCACCAGTGTTGTCTACTTAATCCTGTGCACATTATCCTCTTTGGTCATGAAATTCAATTCCTTTCTGTTTCACAGGTTCAGAGTCAATGTCCAATTGTAAAGTGAACCATAAAAGCTCTGTGTTTATATTGTCTATTGATGTTGTGTAGCACCCTGGGGTGCTTACAATAAAGGCACTTTCATAGCAGGGATTTGACAGTTGGATTGGAAGCGCTATCTCTCTTAAAAACTCTGCCTTGACATTTTATAATCTGTGTTTGTGGTTAACACATTTTCTATCTAAAGGCAGTTCAACCAAGTGACTGAGAGTAAGGTTTTCACTAATGGAAGAATGAAGGTTTTGTTGATAACACTAATACAAGGTTCACATTATCACCCATCACATTAGCCAATAATTAGATCCCTGGGTGAATAGTAAGCAGCCAAAAGTGATAGGAAAAGAAAAGGAATTTGCAAATATAGTCACTTAATAGTCAGGGCATTACCTGGTTACTGATGAAGTCAATAGGGCTTTCAACTTGAATTCATGCCACACCATGTGAGTGAGTGAGTCTAAGATGCAGAAGTGTCACGGGGAATTCCTGATGTGAAGTGTCTGTGGAGCTCTGCCCTTAATTAGGTATTGTCTGTACAATGCTTTGAAGTGGTAAACTGCTAAGTGGAAATGCTAAGTGTTGTTAATTAATTAAGCACTAATCCTTATGAACTAATAGCATGAGGTTAAATAATGAAATGTAAGTATTGTTATTATTACAGCAATTTCTGTTTGGAGTGCAAATTTTTTGATACTGTGACAAGTGACGGGAGCTAGCTTAGAATTGTTAATGGTGGTGAGTGCCATAATCAGAAGGATGGACAGAGGTGAGTGGACTGGTTGTAGGACAACCACATAACCATTAGCAAGGACTAACTGAGCCAGAGAAGTGTACCTTCAATGATAGACTACCTACTTTTGCATCTGTGCTCAGTTTTGCCTTACCAGCACATGCATCCATGGTCACTCCTTCCTAGTCCCTTCTCCTTTGTCTTCTCTTTCTTATACTCTTCAAATGGTGCCTTTCTCTTTTGATGTCCTGTGTTTTTCCAGACTTCAGTCTGTTGTACTTTTTGAGAAATCACATTTTCAACAGCAAAATTTCACATTTCTATACTATGTGCCCTTACATACATTTCTGTACCTTCAATATCTTATACCCATCTGTTTGCTGATTATCTTGGTATGACCCAGTCCTCTGGACTCTTGGAGTAAATTCTTTTACCCTGTGCTTTCATACTTTCCTAAGGGCATAAAACTTCAAACCCCACTGGTTTTATTTTGGTCCGGAGGTTGAACACCATCTCCTCAGAGGTCAAGCTGAAACCTATTACTAGAATGATGCAAAGAAGCAGGTGGTGGTGCTTAAGATAGGTACCTCTACCTCTCCCCTGATACTCTTCCCCAAAAACCTGGCTGATAGGGTCAACTTGACAGACCGAGTTTACTGTGATAGAAAACGGTGTAGCAGAATGAATTGGAGCATTTCATGATTGTGTGGATTATTCATCAAGAAAACAATGCCATCACAAATGGGCAACTTTTAAATCTTATTAAAATAACAGGGTCAGGTAATCACTTAATTTTAGATTAAGAATTTACTATTTTTTATATGACAAGTACCATGTATCAAGATATCTGGTTACTGGCTCAGATTTTTTTCTAGTATAATCTCAATCACATGAAGTGGGTGAGTGCCTCTTGCATTATAGATAGCATTGCCTGAAGATAAAGATCCAAATAGAAAAGTAGTCAAGCATGTAGTCATGATAAAAGGACAGTAAACTTTGTGAACTATTATGAAAACTTTGTGAATTCTCCCTGATGAAAACTGTTTTAACTCTAATTGGAAATGGATTCAGTAACTTCATTCAGTGAAGTCCCATGGCAGATGATTAGAGTGGATCACAGATTAGAGACACCGATGTTAGTAGTTAACAAAACACAGCATTCCCCTGCTTTATGGAAGATGTTCCTGTTCCGGTGAATATGCAGTTATTTATGAAGAGTATAGGAGCTCCACAAGAGTATCCTGTAAGCCAGTGGTTTGGGCACCAAGCCATGCTGCAAAGGTCTGCCTGAGTAGGATTGGAACATGTGTCTCCCTCTCCCTTCCCCTCCAGGGGAGGAAGTGCTGTGATAACCTTGCCATTTTGCTCTGAGCTGTATCCTGTGCTTATGAATGCCTATGGTTTCACTGAAAGTATGATCTTCTCAGAGTAAAGCTTTGATTTTAATATGCTGACTCTTCCTGATGAAAACCAGTTTTGTCCACTTGGAGCCAGCCCTGCTTCTCTAGTTTGTAACAGGATCAGACAGGTCTCTGACAGTAATATGGACTGGTGAAATGCAGAGATTATTCATGTACCTTATCTTGCATACACTTAAGGGGAGATGAGAGCTGGATGTAGTGAAATTTAGAAAGTATCACTACTTTCAGTCTTGAACCTGTTCATCCTTAATGCTATTTTCTAAGTTTTCCTAAATCCTTTGAACCATATTCAGTTTAGCACATCAGGTATTTTAGGTGCCTCTTAGTGAAAATGACATTGGATCCTCCTAGATCCTCTATTATTTAGGGCTCCCATACCTTGGTTTCTTATGCAGCCACTGGAAAGCAGTAATTGCATGCACACATTAGACATCTCTTGCAGGCACCACCATTACTTCCCATCACTGACTATACAGGAGACCAACTCTGGCAGATTATCAGTTGTAGCTTTTGATGGCCTTGCATTTGGATAGTCTCAGGTCATACTTAAACTGGCAGATGTGGCAGCTCTTCTGCGCTCCTGGATCTGCTGCCTTAACCTGGCTTCTCCCAAACCGCTACTAGGGTGGAATCAGCCTCTTCATCCCATGCTACACACACACAGCTATAGCTTGACTCTGCCACCAGAAAAGCTAAGACACAAGCAGAAGAAAGATAGGGTGTGCTCTGACCAGATGCTAGATCAAACTATAGGGGTGTCAGTAGCTGTGGCTTTCTGCACCTACCACCCCACTGAATCTAGATGCAATCTGCACCTGTCTCTAGTGTCATAGTGTGTGATCTCAAAAGGGTATGGATAGTTTAGGCAGGCATAAGAAAAAGCATCAAGAAGAAAAGAGGAAAAAAAACAATATACTGTGAGGGAGACCAAAACTTACATCTATTTTGAGACTAGGTGGGCCAAGTACTGACAGTTCTCCTATTTTCCTCTCTCTATGGAATCCTATACTTCTCCTCCCTTTTGCCAGTTTTGGTGGGGCTCAGATGTCTATCTCAGGGGACAATTTCACTCTTCTTATTTTGGATGCCTGGCTAGAATGTTCCCTCTCAGTGCTGCATCACAACACGGATTCCCGTCTGGACTCTGCTCATAAGGCAATCACCTTCCTATGACAACACCACATTTCCTGTGCCGACTTCTCTCTTTGATAAAAGCAATTAAAATTATTAATCTGATTAGTCACAGTCCAAATGCTAATTTTATCTGATTACAGGGAAAAACAAAGGGTGATAAAATAGCATGCTGGATTTAATGGAAATGGTCTTTCTGTGGTGTGAGTTCAGAATTTTGAGTTTTGTCCAAAAACAAGGCAATGAATGAATTTGCTTCAGAGCTCACTTTCTGTCAAAAGGCCAAGCTGACTTGGGGAAGAGGGTGGAGTTGCCTGTTCAGACAGGATTTTTTTAGTTTTTGCCCTTTACCTCTGGAGCCAGAGGTCTGGCTCTCATCCAGCTGTACAAAAAAGATTCTGGTATTTTCTAGGTAATTTTAAAGAGCAAAACCAAAGTGAAGTCAGGTGGCTTGAAATCAGCCCCAAGTTCTTCACAAAAAATGTTTCTCATGATTTTGGTTTTCAGTGTAGCCATATTTGAAAAGTGATAGGAAAATATTCTTCAGGTGGCCAACATGCTTCATTTACTCATGCGAACCATGCTGCTTCTTTGTGAAATGTTTCATGAAGAATACACACATAAGGAAAAAAAATAAATAAATAAAACAAGCATCTAAAGTACTGAGACTGTTTTGAAAAACTCAGTGAGCTAAACTGTATTTCAGAAAACCCTGAAGTAAATCCAGCTGTAGCAGTGAAAGCTTGATTTACATGTGGCAAACCTCCCACTGACTGTTCTGTTGCAGAATTATGCTGGAGGATTGGGCTTCCATAATAATGAAACATTTCAGGAAAATTATCAATATATAAAGCCCAAGACCTTTTCCCTAATGGAGATTTTCTCCCACCTGCTTAGGGCAGACAACCTTTCTCTGCAATGTGAGAGACTTTTGTTATCAGTGAAAAAAGGAACAGTATTCAAAAACCTGAAAGATTGAGTTCTTTTCAATAATAATTAGCCTCGAAATCACTGCTTGCTGACCCTTGAAAGCTCTGTGTGCATCCTGGTGGCAGCAGCTACAAATACTAATCTTGACTGTTCAGCATACAGTGCTGTAGCATCAGGCTGTGTCAGCTGCCCTGCAATGCTCCCCCTGCTCCTGCCTGTGCTTCCGGGCAGCTGGAACTGCAGCAACAGAGTTGCTTGAACGTCCACATGCAATGCCCAGCCAGGTTCCCTGTGATGAAGCAGCATTTTCCGTTAAAAAGAAAAACTGAATTTTCAGGGGCCTCATACTTAATGTTCCCATCAGACTCACAGGGGCGGGAAACAACCCCCTGAAGCTGCAGCTACAGTTATCCTGTTCCCCATCTTGACTCACAATTTGAGCTAAACTACCTCTGTTTAACAGCTTGAGACCCAGAGCAGGGAGACCAGTGTCATTAACACCAACAGGGATAGTCTCAGGACCCAAGTGTGTCCCACTGCCCCTCTCGCATGACAGAAGAACTCTAGCAGAGTGATCCAGCTTCTCCCAAAGCATCCTACTTGCACTCCAGCTCTGCTTCTTGATCCCACCTACATAGGATATAAATAGAGAGTGACAAATGGAGATAGAAGACCAAATCCACCCTACTTCAGTGTTTCACTCTGCGCTAGCTATTTTCTCTGATTCAGTCTAGGAAAACCATACCTTTCTTGTATTGCTCAGCAAGTCTCCCAAGTGCTTCTCTGAAAAAATCCAGCAATATATTAACATAAAGGCATGAGTATGAGCTACAGAAACTGTGAATCAGTTTGCTAGGCAGGGACAAGAACTTCTATAGTGTTTTCAGCTTCTTAAAAGAGGAAACTGAGCCATATTTAGAAGTAGATAGAAATTCCAAAAGAAAATTATAGTATGTCTGAAGAAATCTTGTGACTAAAAGGGAAAGTTAGCAGGATAGGAAGTAGTGCTGGCCTGTTTAAAGCATGTTTTAAATAAAAGCTGGAACACTTGATTAACATCTAGCAATGAAGTCATCAGTCTGAGGAGATACAGAACAAATAGCAGGTACCGATACAGGCTTCTCCACTGTTGCCATTCACACTGCATCCAGCTTCATGTGGGCAAGTGGAGCAGAAGGTATTAAACCTCAAGCAGTGGAAACCTGTAGGCACAACTCTCTCAAGTGTGGAATAAGAGGGAATCCAGCCTGGGAATGAAACTGGATGATCTAAAATGCATAAACAAGCATACACCAGCTGGCCAGTAGAAAACGGAGAGAAAAATGAGCAAGGGAACGCCTGGTGCCTCCCTATTACCCAGTCTGCATATTAGCTTCTTCACAACATCTTTCTGAAGCCTGTTTCATGGAGTTTCAAAGCCTTACATACCTTCTGATGTTTGTAAAGTTCTTCTACTGCAAGCAGATATCATTAATTTGTTTAAATTTACATTAGACATCAAATAATGCACATTTATATCAAACTCAATGAAAATAGTTCCTCAGCTTATATGCAGTGGTGAAGAAGAATACCATGCTTTCTGCTTTTTTCTGCAGGAAATTAAAAGGTCTTTTTCCATTAAGTAAGTGGAAAGGCAGGTCAGAAGTGAACAACTGATGTCCACGTGGCACAGCCTGAATGTGTCGCACCTCTGCAGAGGACTTAAAACAGTTAAGGAGGATTAACTAAATAAGCAATTTATCTGTCAGTATAGCTTCCAGGTTATCTCCACAAACCCCAAAAGCTCTGTTTCACTTTCTGATGCTCCTAAAAGTCAGGTGATGCCTGAATTCCCAAGTTCTTTTATTTTTTTCTCCATGCCATAGTATTAGATGTTAAGATCAGTCCTCATTAAAACTGCCTGTGCCAGTCACCAAACCTTTTTTCCTTCGATTCCTTCTTGTACGCTCAGATGTGATGCTTTGACTTTGAAGAAAACCACAAAAATGTAATCATCATGTTATCTCCAGACTTGGTCTGCTCTCATAGCCCCTTTCCTTTTGGTCTCGCCCTTGTCCCCTCCCCCATCTATAATAATTCCCACATGTTTATGCAAAAATACTGGACTTCCTTTTATTATTGGCAATTAAGAGAGGCAATAGTTTCAGCATCTCTGCAAGAACAATCATTTCTAAAAGTGAACAGTTTTCTGCCTTGACTGTTTGCAACTTTTAGGATGCCAAAGACCTATCAGCATAATACTATTATAGTAATTAAATAAACAGGGCTGTGAAGAGTGTAGGGAACATTTCCGTGCTCATTTCTTTCTCCCTGTTGCTACTGAATCTAAAATTGAAGCCTGTTTCCTTGCCCAAAAATGCAGTATAGACTTGATTCGGTGATCTAATAATCATCTGACAGTGAGATGACACAACATGTACATAAGTCACAGCCCAGTGAAATGTTCATTGAGCCTCAGAGGCTCATCTGTGCTTCAGCACTGAATCTGCCTACTAGAAAGAATTTAAAGACATGTAAAGGAGCTAAATGTTAGTGATGTAATTCAATTTAGAGCACCTCAGTTAGCCAGTGACATCAGGTGGCTGAAGAGCATAAACATCTATCCCCCTTTTGCTTTCCCATTGCCATCCTTGAAGGTGGGGCTAGTCCTGGGAAAGATGGAGCAGACTGCAAGCTGTGAGTTATATAGGATCGGGGTCTGTGGGATGATATCCTATGGGGAGAATGCAGACAGGATTTGCTGATCCATCAGGCTTGTATTCTGACTAGCACTCCTGATTTATGGCATCTTGTAACAGCTTCTAAAAACTAGCATAATCTGAACTGTCAAGTCCCATAAGTATTAAAGTAGGAACTGTTGAATTATCCTACATTGTCATAACTATTAGAAAACAGATTTGGGAGAAACACGGTAGTCCAGACCTGGCAAAATTCCCACGGAGATCAATCAGTCTGAATGAAAAACAGGGCCTCTTTGGCTCCATACAAATGGAGAACATGAAGGCTTACAAGGGTAGTAGAGCCTTATACACAGCAGAGGACTTACTCCACACCACAAGAGGCATGCACAAGTAACCTCAAATGGCTAACAGCTGGTGTCCCAGGAAGGAGACTGTGGAAGGAGGAAGGCCAGAGTAAAGCTGATATGAGGAGTATGTGCCTCTGCATCTTTTGGGTCAGCCTGGCTAACTGGCAGGGTCTAAATGAAAAGATGAGCCAGCAAAGTTATAAGATGTCTCTCTGAAGGTGGAGAAGAATGGGCCTAGCAGTGAGAGTCTGTGAAACAAGTTCAGGCCCTAATCTGAGTGAAAGCACCACAGCTCTGCCCTGTCCTGGTTCCTTTTGCATCCCTCTGGTCAGTGTGACACAGTAACAGCTGCTTTAAACAAAGGCAGGAGAGTTTTGCTTCCCTATGTGTTATCTATACCAGAAGAGATGTCTTCCTTTGACACTATTTTATAGGGCTTTTTTTGTTTGTTTTGGTTTGATTTCATTTTCTTTTAATGAATAAATGCTATCTATACAATAGTTGGTCCCATAGGGGCCAAATTCATAGAATCATAGAATGATTTGGGTTGGCCCCATAACAACCATCCAGTGCCAACCTCTATTCCCTGGTTTGTTCAAGGGCCGGACACAAGAGCAGCCACTCTGCTCAAAACTGCTCTGGCTCTGCTCTTTCTAAGTGCTTGAAAACCAGAGCTTGAGCCTAACAAACACATCAGTTTGTTCAGAAAGTTTCTATACCAAGAACTGATTAATATGTCATATTTGCTACACACCTAAAAAAAAAAAAAATCAAAATAGCTTGAATCAACTTACAATACTATACAAGACTCATGGCTGTTGTTAATACGGTGTGAGACAGGAGTATAGGGTTGTCTTACTGCCTCAAGAATGGAAGGTAATGGAGTGGAAGGAAAGAAGGGGAGACAACAGAGTATGTGGTGTCACCACACATCTGTACTGCTGAAGATACAGCCTAGGGAAGCACCTTTAGGTGGAGATGACAACCACAGAAACTGTGCCAATGTGTAAAAGGCTCCTTTCAGGGAACAGGCAAAGCCAATAGCTTTTCCATGGCTTTTCAGAAGTCAGATGCTAGTTAAAACCTGTGGATATGTGTACATTCCTTTAGATGGATAATTAGCTACTTTATGTGTGGCGCCTCCTGGATTAAAGAAAATTCTTCTATGCAAATAAGAAGAGGAGTAGACTGGTCAAATTTATAAGTGGAAGAAAAAAAAGGCCTCTTTTATATAAACACACAGTATTTATTAAGGTGAGTTCCTTATTTCATAGCCAAGTGCTAATTCCTAGACAGCTCCCATATATTTAAAATGTTCACTCTACATTGTTCTTTTAAACAATACCCATATACAAACACATAGGATGAACAATAGAGTTTGTCAGCATGATTAAATAAATGAGACAAACCCAGGTGTCTTGGAACTGCCTTTTTCACCTTTTTTCATCTTTTTCCCTAACTGTTGTCCAGTTGACATCAATGGCAAAACTCCATCGATTCAGTGGGGTCACCCCAAACTCTCTTTTTCAGTAATTCGGAGATTTAGCCCAAGTTTGTCCGAAGATATTGCTTTAAACTATTTCTTCTGTTCTATAACAGAGTAGGTTGATATTTAAGAATGAAAACTCATCAAGTTTAAATTTCAGTTGTTTTATAATAATAGCCATATGTAAGTTCTAGATTGTGTAAGCCTGAAGATTTGGTAATTTAAAAATGCTTGAAAGTGACCTTTACATGGATCCACGTTTGAACATTTTCTCAAAGTGGTACAATACTGGTTGTTACTCATAAATCTTTACATTAAAAGAATTTGCAGGCCTGAGTCCTCAGTTAACATGCTTAAAGTAAGGAAGATTATCTATATTTGTAACATGTATATACTCAGTTAACCTTACAAATCCACTTTTCACAATGAAATCAACATGTCTGCCTTCAGTGCACAAACGCAGAGCAGGGTGAAATAATCAGCATTTAAGGAAGGTCACTTGCTCTTACTATTGAAGACAGGATGCTAAGCGAGAGGGACCTTCAGCCTAGCCTGATGCAGTTCTGCTAAAGGGTGCAAGACAAAAAGACATAGTATGGGAAATACTTTCTTTTTCTGCACTGAAGGCTGTTCAAGCTGGAAGGGCAGGATACTGGGGCACTATGAAGGCTGTAGCTCAGCTCCACCACCACTGCCTGGTGCTGCCATATTGTAGGTCTTTCTCCATTTCTCCCACCACACTGCAGTTGATTTTGCCTTTTGGTTGGGCTGCTCACATGACTGCAATTTCTTATTTCCATACAGTGCTACACTCCCCATTCATCCATGCGTCATTCCTTGCACATCTGAGATCTTTCTCAAAAGCCATGTAACTCCTGTTGTCCAGAAATTTTTCCCTCTAACTTCCTATCTGACTATTCTCCCTGTTATGGTAAAGGCAATACGCGCTGCGTATCTGCTGTGCCTTTCACCTTGAATGCCAACACTCCAGAAATGTTTTTATTTTGCTAAGGGGGAAACTGAGGCACGTCACCTAAAGCTATTTTCCAGAGGCTACACAGCATATGAACAGACTAGAACCAAATATCCTGAGCCTTCCTTCTAATGCTCTGGTCTTCAGGCATGAAATGGAAAATACTGGCAGAATTAAAAAGTGCACTAGAAGAGTTCCACATTCAGAACAAGTTTTGCTATCTGGACAAGAAGGAAATATGACTGAGACTGAAATATGTGCTGGGTTGGTTGATACATCAATGGCCCTCTTAATTCTGTGGAATCTTGTTACTTGTTGATGACATTAAAGTGTTAGAGGTGAAGCACATTTCCCATGAAAAAGGAAAATACCAGCCACCCTGCAGCTGACCAGATTCGCTTTCTCTTTGGTATACTATTGTGTTCAATGGCCATTTTTCCAGCATTTACATGGTTGATGTATTTGAACCTAAAATAGATTTTAGTTTTCAGTGAAAATACACCATACAGCAGATGGTCACTGTGGATCTGTATGGCCCACTCTAAATACTACTTCCCAGCTCACAGCTGTAAGGCTTCACTTTGAAATTTCCTATGAAATACCTCTACCTCTTGAAAAGCTTAGTCTTCATTTGGCCCTCAACCCTGCAAATCATTTAGCACAGGCATGCAGGTAATTCTATTGACATGTGCAAGTGATTCTACTGGTACTGATAATACTCGAAGCAGATATGTATGTGTTTGGAGAACAAGACCTTGTTTAGGTAAGAAAATACTCTTGTTTTTTCTTTTCTTTTCTTTTGCAAAACTCTAATTTTGGAAAAGAAATATTTTTTAATATAAATTTGTGGTAATAAGCACAAGCTCTAGTTTCATTTTCTTGTCACACAAACCAAAATGTGTGCTATTCTTAGGAAATGCACAAAAAACATGAGGCCAGGTATGAAAATTTGGGGCCCGATCCCGTGAACACTCAAAGTGTCTTTCATTAATTCAAGCAGGGGAAAAACTCGCCTACAGAATCATTCTCTTTGGATTTTCAGTTGGTGGGTTTTTTTCCAAAGGAGAAAGTTTATGTAACCATGTATCTTAACACTTACAGTTATTTTTTTCGTACTACCTGTGATGAACAGAAATATTGCAAGCTAACTCGCAATACAGCAGTGCGGTAACGTCACAGCCCCCCGGGAGTACTCACACCCACGGCTGAGTCGCGTGCTGAGTCGCAGTGCTCGCAGCCCCGACACCCGACGGGGCCCCACATACCGCGGGAGGACTGAACCCAAAACCAGCAACGGGCCCACCCGTAAATGGAGATGGAAACGACCGCTTTATTGCTCTAAATTAACACTATGCAAAAAGCGAGATAACAAGTGCAATGGGTCGCTGCACTTCTCGGTAAAATAAAGCACAGCGGCTCTGTGACGGATGCACCGGGGCGCTCCCGATGCTATTCCCTTCGCGACGTGAACGCGGGCTCATTCTAGAGGCCCGTGACCGAGCCATGCTCTAGACACGAGTTAGGCGTTTACCGAGGCACCCCATGCGGTGCTTCTGTTTTCCG